>CM038677.1:178163595-178451765 GCA_021605205.1 Aegilops longissima
TAGGTGTAGGATTTTGAGTTGAGCATCACATGGAAAATTTTCCTTAATATTTCCTCGACCCCCTTTAACAGTACGGTGTTTCCTATGACTCAAGAAAGGGAAAACAAAACTACAAAAACAAAAGTCTTCACGCTTCATATTCCTCAAATGAATACCAAGTCTTCAAGGTCACACCAATTTCTTCACTTTCAAAGTCTTCAGAAAGTCTTCAGTCGAAGAACTTCATTTTTAGGGGTCGACTTTCACTGTAAATATCAAACTCCTCATAGACTTATAGACCTGTGTACACTCATAAACACATTAGACCCTTAACCTATAAGTCTTCAATACACCAAAATCACTAAGGGGCACTAGATGCACTTACAGTTCGCTACCCGGAGTCGTCCGCCATGGCATCGAGGGTGTCCCTCTCGGCGTCCTCCTCCGGCTCCCTGCCCCTCTCCCCTCTGCCACCGCCGCCGCCGCCCCTAGGCCGGTCTTCGCTCCCTGCTCGTGGTGCCCGACGTGGTGGGTATGGCGCATGGTCCAATTGTGCGCGCTGACGCTGCAAGCCCCCTCCCTTCCTCTGGCTGGTGGCGAGGCGCCCTGGCAGGCTGGGTGGCGGGCGGCGGCTCCGCGGGTGCGCTCCCCTCCCAGGCCGGCGCGCCGCTCTCCTCCGGGCAGGTGGCCCAACATCCTACCGTCCTCGCGGTCGCCGCGGGGCCGGATTCTGGCGAAGCTCGTCGGCTGCTGCTACAACTGCGGCAACGAAAATCACATATCGGCCGTGTGCACCAATCCGCCGGTGTGCATGCGTTGCGACGGGGAGGGACACATATCCAGGGACTGCACCCGCCCGCGCCCCCTCCCCTGTAACTCATCATCGGTGGATCCCCCGCGGCCGCCGCCAGCCCTTCGCCCAGGTCGTGCATCGTCGATGCCAGTTGTGCAGGGGACTCTGCCCCGGGCTCCCTCGTCGCCGCCCCCTTCCCAAGCGGTGCCACGGTCGGCCCTGCCTCCGCCGCCCCCGGGGCCGCTGCCGGCTGGCGCGGTCCGTGTTGGCGTTCCTTGGAGCCATGTGGTGAGTGCCGGGGTTGTGGCTAGCGTGGCCGGCCCAGGCTTCTTGGTCCCCTTTGCGCCGATGGAGTCGCCGCAAGCTTCGCCTGCGTTGGTGGATGATGAGGTGGATGTCGTTTTCTTGGATTCGGGCCCTGACCTGCGTGCGCTCAAGGAGGAGCTCGTCAGGGCTGTGGTGGTGACCGTTGTGGGTGATCGCGGCGCTGCTGATCTGGCCTCGGTCGCCGGTGTCATTGCGCAAGAGCTTGAGTTGGAGCCGCTCGACATGTCCATCAGAGAATACTTCCCGGAAGACTTCCTTGTTCTCTCCCGGTCGCAAGAGATTAGGAGCAGGCTGCTCCGTCGTGGACGGGCGGGAAACATGCATTTTGACCTTGTTTTCGCGCCCTGGTCCCGTCACTCGCATGCTACGGCCATCTCCATGCCATTCCTAGTGCCGCTGGTGCTGCGGGGGGTTCCGGCGAATGCGTGGGCGAGGCGTACTGTGGAGGCGCTCCTGCTGGGTCTGGGGATCATCGTCAAGATCGGTTGGCCACGGAGGCGTGCAGTGACATGGCTGGATTCATGGTGTGGCTGCGCACGGATGACCCGGCACGCATTCCCCCGCGATGGGATTCTTGCGGTGGAGGAGCCGAACAAGCGCAGCAGGCACGCGGTGCAGGCTGATGGTGGAGTTGATGCTCTTTGGTACCCGATCGACATCCGGCTGGCTGCGGCACCGGTGCAGCTCGGGCCGCAGGAGGGGTTGCCGCCGCCGCCTTCCCCACCGTTTGGAGGCCATTCGGATGGCGACTCGCACTTCGGAGGCAGGGATGGACCGCCGCCGCTGGCGCGCTCGCCGACGTGCTCGGTGGGTTCCTTGTCGGCGTCGGCACCGTCCCCCAACCCTGGTGTGGGCCAACGGTCCGTTCAAACTGGGGCCGGTCAACATGTGCTGGCAGGTGACGCATCTGGGGCCTTGACTGTCGGGCTGCCTGGTACGAAAGTGTGGAGGGTCAGTTGGCAGCTTCTTGTCGTGGTATAGATGTGGTAGACAGCAGAGTGGCCAGGGCGCAGGGCATACAACATGCGGGCCATGTAGGGTTCGGATCGAGACAAGTGGAGGCCCCACACTCGTGTCGGGCGGATTCGCTGCGTTCGGTGAACCATATTCCAGCCGGGTCATGTCTGCTGCAGGCTGGTGGGTTGGTCAGGGCCCCACAGTTTGTACCTGTGGCAGGGGACCATCTACCGTCCTAGTCGCTCGGGATTGGTGGAGGAGAGGATCTGACAAGATCGGGCATGCCATTCGGCTCCCCTGGCTTGGTGTAGGACGAGATTCTTGCGCACCGCGAGGCGGGTGGTGCCAGTTTGGATGGGAGTGCGCGGCCCAACCAGAACTCACGTGGAGATCTTCCAGGACCCACCCTGCATGGAGATGTGATGCAGCCATGCACATCGCCCGACCCAGTGGTTTGCGGTGAGTCTTTCACAGGATATGGAAAGCGGCATTCCGGCTCAAGATCTCGTGGAAACACCCCAGCGGCAGCTGCATGTGGGGTCACCCGTTCGGCCCTCACCCCAGGAGCAGGTCTCGCAGCTATGCACCGAGCTGCGCCGGGCCCTTTCGCCGTTGCTGGCTCAACCCAAAGCGCGGGACGTGCCAAAGCAGCAACATAGGCCGCGGCAGAAGAGGCCGATGGTATCTTCTCCACGTAGGAGTGTGAGGCTGGCTAAAGGGGGGCGCGGCTCCAAAGCCACGAAGCAGCAGGCGGTCCTTATCAGGAAGCTGTGTTTGGCAAATGAAGGAAACTAGATTGACGATGAGGCACTTCAGGCTTATGTCAAGCTCTTCGACAAACCGCTCTTGGACTGTCACGTGCAGGCAATATTGGCCTTGTTTGGTCGGGACGCCTTTGTCCTTCCCTTGCAATGCGAAGAAGAGGTGCGGGCTGATTTCAGGTAGGGCCATGGAGGCCGGTGGTGGTTCATGTGGGTCTTCCAAATGTCATCTCACCCACCCAAAATCCTTGTGTAGAATGTTAGAGGGCTAAACTCACCGGCTCGGAGAAGTGCGGTGTACCAAGTAGTAGTAGCAGCCAACGCAAGCATTGTATGCCTCCAAGAAACCAAGATGGAGGAGATCTCGAACGACGTGGTTAGGCAATGTCTTGGTAATAAATTTGAGAAATTTTATTATGCCCCGGTGGCCGGCACGCGTGGTGGAATCCTAATTGCTTGGGATAGCTCGGTGATCTCGCTATCCAATCGGTACACGACGACAAACACGTTAACAACACTAGTGTCGCAGGAGGGTGTGCTGCACTGGTGGCTGACCGGGGTATATGGTCCTCAAAGTGACGCGGACAAAGTGGAGTTTCTCATGGAGATCTCGGACATCCGAGACTTGCATGTAGGGCCGTGGGCCTTGTTGGGAGATTTCAATCTCTTGGTCTCTGCGGACGACAAAAACAGACCGAACGCCAACCGGAGGATGATGGCGCGCTTCCGGACCATGCTCAATAGGATGGAATTAAAGGAGATGTATCTAAACGGTCGACGATACACGTGGAGCAATGAGAAAAGGGACCCCACTCTTGAGAAAATAGACCATGTCTTTGTTACAAACACGTGGGAGGATATTTACCCGAGGAGCTTGCTCACGTCCATGGGCTCTGCAGTATCTGACCATTGCCCACTCCCGGTGGATCCAGACGTGGAGTTGCACCTTGGCAAACGATTTAAATTCGAGAGCTTCTGGCCCAAGGTGGAGGGCTTTTAATTTGGAGACGGTGACGGAAGCTTGGGGTTCGGTGGCCGCTGCTGGTAACCCATTTGTAGTGCTCGACAACAAACTGCACGCCACGACAAAGGCTTTGCAATCTTGGAGCGATCGGTGGATTGGCAACACATGCCTGCAAATCGCCATTGCCATGGAGGTCATTGCTCGGTTGGATGTGGCCGCGAAATCAAGGCAGTTGGAAAACATGGAGCATGATCTACGCAAGCTGCTCAAGCGGAAGCTTCTGGGTCTATGTTCGTTGGAAAGGACTATTGTGCGATAGAGATCGCGACTTCTGCAGCTGCAAGAAGGGGATGCGAACACGAGATTCTTCCAGAGACAGGAGGCTCATAGGCATCGCAAGAACATAATCATAAAGATGCAGCACAACTAAGCAATGCACACGGGCCAGGAGGAGGTTTTTAAGGCTGTCGACGAGTTCTATGGGCAGCTGTTCGGCTCGGCCAGAGCCTGTGAGGCCACGATCGACCTGGATATGCTGAACCTGCCCTGTGTTGACCTGGCCCGGCTGGAGGTGCCATTTGATGAGGAGGAGGTTTTTAGAGTAATCAAGGAAATGCCAATGGACAAGGCGCCTGGTCCGGACGGATTTACGGGTATATTTTATGCCACGTGCTGGCAAGTCATCAATGAGGATTTTATGAGGGCACTGGATCAATTCTATGCAGGAGATATGAGAGGCATGGCTGCGATAAACAAGGCTTTGGTCACCTTGCTGCCAAAGAAAGCAGGTGCGGTGGATGTCAGAGACTTCAGACCGGTCAGCCTTGTTTGTGGGCCGATCAAGATCTTTGACAAGATTTTAGCCTCAAGGCTGGCAGAGGAGCTGCCGAAATTGGTGGGGCTGCATCAAAGTGCGTTTGTGAGAGGTCGATCTTTGCATGACAATTTCATGCTTTTCCAATGCACAACTCGCAAGCTACATGCGCTGAGGAGCCCGACGGTTATGCTAAAACTCGACATAACTTAGGCATTTGACACGATACAATGGCATTTCATTCTGGGGGTCTTGAGGAGAATGGGAATCGGCCATAGATGGATCACTTGGATATGTGGTTTGTTGGCAACATCTTCTACGCGGATCCTGGTAAATGGCACGCCTGGCAAACCAATCCTCCCTTGCCAAGGTTTCCATCAGGGCGACCCGCTGTCACCTATGCTATTTATACTCTGTATGGAGCCCTTATGAGCCCTTTTTGAGAAGGCAACAAGCAGAGGTTTGCTAGGGCAGCTAGCGAGGAATGGGCTGCGGCAAAGAACTTCGATGTTTGCGGACGATGTGGTCGTCTTTATCAAGACGACGACGCTGGAAGCTACGACATGTGTTGCACTCTTGCAGGTATTTGCGCAGGCCTCGGGCTTGGTGGTCAATATGAACAAAAGCGCTATATGGCCGATTAGATGTTCTCACAAAGAAGTGGATTTGGTGAAGACAATTCTGGGATGTTCGACGTCGGCCTTCCCGTGCACCTACTTGGATCTACCCTTAGCACTCAGAAAACAATCGTTGGCGCAGATGCAAGGCCTGATGGACAAGGTTCGTGATTGTTTGCCTCATTGGAAAGAAGACTTCTTACCTAAGAGTGGGCAACTAATCTTGATTCAATCAGTGCTATGTGCTATACCAGTCCACTCCATGCTTGCTCCGAGTCTCCTAGCTAAAACCCTCTCGGCGTTGGTGAAGATTTGTCGGGGATTTCTGTGGTGCGGCAAGAGTGAGGCAAAAGGGGGAAATTGCTCGGTGGCTTGGGATGAGGTATGTATGCCTAAATGGGCTAGTGGCCTGGGGATTCAAGATTTGAGATGGCTGAACAAAGCACTGCAAGCCTGATGGCCTTGGCTCCAAAGGACTGACAAAGAGAGATCTTGGGCTGAGTTTTCCATCATTGTGCCTCCGGAAGCGATGGCCTTGGCTCAGGCGGTGATGCGTACGACAGTAGGGGATGGAAGTGCAGCTCGGTTCTGGGAAGACCGCTGGGTGGACGGAGCGAGGATAAGAGAGCTAGCACCGGCGCTGTACAAGAGAGTGCCAAATCAGGTCAGGACGACGAGATTGGTCTCGGATGCGCTCGACAATGGTGCTTGGGCTGGAGATGTTGGCCCCAACCTCACGGGACCGGAGCTGGAGGAGTACTTGTGGCTATGGACAAGGCTTGCAGATTTTGAGTTGGCGAAGGGAGTGGAGGACAATGTGCAGTGGTCCTGGAAGCAAATGGCTTGTACTCTGCGAGGTCGGCATAGGCGGCAAAATTCATGGGACGACAACGATCCCCGATAGAGCCGTTTACTTGGAAGTTGAAGGCTCCGTTAAGATGTCGTTTCTTCACCTAGCTTGCCCTCAGAAACCGTTGTTGGACCTCGGACCGGC
The DNA here is from genome assembly GCA_021605205.1 of Aegilops longissima. Lineage (NCBI taxonomy): Eukaryota > Viridiplantae > Streptophyta > Magnoliopsida > Poales > Poaceae > Aegilops > Aegilops longissima. The sequence goes on from CM038677.1 coordinate 178,169,802, forward strand.
TTGCACGCCGAGGGCTACCACACCAATACGCTTGCCCTTTCTGCAACCAACACGACGAGACCATGCAACATCTACTCATCGACTGTATCTTTGCGAGGCAGGTATGGCATTGGTGTACCTCGTTGGCTGGAAAGATGGAGTACCTCCCTCTGCCAGATGAGAATCTGGGCGATTGGTGCATGATACAGGAGGAGAGCATGGAGCATCGGAAGTCTACTTGGGCTTTGTGCTTATTGGTAATGTGGACGTTGTGGAAGCATAGGAATGACATTGTGTTCGAGGGACACACACCATCTCTGTCAGGTGTGTTGTAGAAGATACTAGCGGAGGGAGTTAACTGGGCAAAGGCAGTAATGATTAACGGCGAGGTCTTAGGGCAGGAGCCAGCTAGGGTGGAGCGGATAGGGCACGAGTAATTAGCCTTATGTAAGTAGCGGGTAGGTTGGATGAAATCCGCTTGTAAATAAACTAAATGTTGTATTGGTGGATTGGGGCTCCCGCCCCCTCTTCTTCTTTAATGAATGATACACACACTCGTGCGTATTCGAGTAAGTTAAGGACTGTCTGTACCTGATCTCCTTCTAGAAGTGTTGGCATATTTTTGGTGACTCTATTGCTGAAAAGGTCATGAATGTTATAAATAATAAGATAATCCCATAGGCTGGAATGACACGGTTATTATACTTATTCTAAAGATTGACCATCCGGAGAAGGTAACACAATATAGGCCAATTAGCTTATGCATTGTCTTATATAAGATTATTTGTAAAATAATGATAGTCCTATTTTTTGTTTGAACACAATACAGACGCAAGCGCTCATACATACGCGCATACACTTACCCCTATGAATGCACACACGCACACCCTATCCCTATGAGCACCTTCGAGAGACTGAGCCAACATATCATCTTGAAATTTACGAAGTCACCGTAGGTGCCTCATCGTCGACGGGAACGTCTCCTCCCACTGAAAGCGCATCACCGAAAATCCTGAAATAAATTCAGAAATAATGCGGGCACGAGGACTTGAACCCTGGTGGGCTGGGGATACCACTGTCCCTCTAACCATCCAACCACAGGTTGGTTCACAATGACAGTCCTATTAAAACATGTTCTTGATGAGATTATCTCCCAGTCCAAAGTGCATTTGTGCTAGGTCGTCTTATCACCGATAACATTTTGGTCATGTATGAAGTTTGCATACAATCAAGAACAAGAAAAAGAAGGGAAAGTATGGATATTATGTTGTTAAGCTGGACATGCATAAGGCCTATAACAGGGTTGAATGGGTTTTCATGGAAAAGATGATGAGTAGACTCTGGTTCAAACAAGAATTTATTGATCTTTTAATGCATGGCATGTGTTTCATCAGTTAAATATAATGTGAGGTTTAATAATCAGGGGACAGAGCAATTTGTGCAAAGTAGGGGTGTTTGCCACAGAGATCCCTTATCACCATATCTCTTTTGGCTATGTGTAGAAGGGTTATCAAGTCTATTGGCTCATGCAGGGAGGTTCATGGCATACACGGGGTAAGAGTATGCAGAAATGCACCATGAGTGTCTCACTTATTATTTGCTAATGACTTATTAATCCTCATGAAAGTTGATTTGACTAATGCAAGCTCATTGAGACAAGTACTTGATCAATATTGTGCAGGTTCTCGTCAACTGGTGAGTGAAGCAAAATGCAGTATTTATTTCAGAAAAAATGTAGATGTTTAACTAAAGGCCAAAATATGTTCTGAGCTTAATATCATGACTGAAGCACTGTCTGATAAATATATGGGGCTCCCAACCATGGTTGGGGCAGATAGAAGTGATAGTTTATCCTATCTCGTTTAATGGGTAATTGGCATAGTGCAGGGTGGAAGGAATTTTTTTACCTGTTGGTGACAAGGAGATTCTACTCGAAGCCATTATCCAATCCTTCCCTGTCTTTGCTATGTCGGTGTTGAAGATCCCAATAAAATTATGTAAGGAGATAACTAGTGTTATTGCTGAGTTTTGGTGGGCGACTCTAAGGAGAAAACTAAAATGCACTAGTGGGCATGGTTGAAGATGCGCATCCAAAAAAGGGTGGTGGAATGGGATTTAGAGACCTTCAGGTTTCCAATCTAGCTATGCTTGCTAAGTAGAGCTGGAGACTATTATCTTGCCCCGAAACTCTATGTTCTAAGGTCCTTGATACGTCCATTTTGCATCATACTTTTATATCGGTATTTATTGCATCATGGGCTGTTATTACACGTTATGTCACAATACTTATGCCTATTCTCTCTTATTTTACAAGGTTTATATGAAGAGGGAGAATGCCGCAATTGGAATTCGGGCCGAAAAGGAGCAAATATTAGAGACCTATTCTGCACAACTCCACAAGTCCTGAAACTCCACAGAAGTTGTTTTCGGAATTAATAAAAAATACCAAGCGAAGAAAGTACCAGAGGGGGCCCACACCCTGGCCACGAGGGTGGGGGCGCGCCCTACCCCCTGGGCACGCCCCCTGCCTCATGGGCCCCCTGGCAGGCCTCCGGTGTCCATCTTCTGCTATATGAAGTCTTTTACCCTGGAAAAAATCATAAGCAAGCTTTCGGGAAGAAACTCCGCCGCCACGAGGCGGAACCTTGGCGGAACCAATCTAGGGCTTCGGCGGAGCTGTTTTGCCGGGGAAACATCCCTCTGAGAGGGGGAAATCACCGCCATCGTCATCACCAACGATCCTCTCATCAGGAGGGGTTCAATATCCATCAACATCTTCACAGCACCATCTCCTCTAAAACCCTAGTTCATCTCTTGTATCCAATCTTTGTCCCAAAGCCTCAAATTGGTACCTGTTGGTTGCTAGTAGTGTTGATTACTTCTTGTAGTTGATGCTAGTTGGTTTATTTGGTGGAAGATCATATATTCAGATCCTTTATGCATATTAATACCCCTCTGATTATGAACATGAATATGATTTGTGAGTAGTTACGTTTGTTCCTGAGGACATGGGAGAAGTCTTGCTATAAGTAGTCATGTGAATTTGGTATTCGTTCGATATTTTGATGAGATGTATGTTGTCTCTCCTCTAGTAGTGTTATGTGAACGTCGACAACATGACATTTCACCATTGTTTGGGCCTATAGAAGGCATTGGGAAGTAATAAGTAGATGATGGGTTGCTAGAGTGACAGAAGCTTAAACCATAGTTTATGAGTTGCTTCGTAAGGGGCTGATTTGGATCCATACGTTTCATGCTATGGTTAGGTTTACCTTCATACTTCTTTTGTAGTTGCGGATGCTTGAAATAGGGTTAATCATAAGTGGGATGTTTGTCCAAGAAAGGACATCACCCAAGCACCGGTCCACCCACATACCAAATTATCAAAGTAACGAACGCGAATCATATGAACGTGATGAAAACTAGCTTGACGATAATTCCCATGTGTCCTCGGGAGCGTTTTCCTTCATATAAGAGTTTGTCTGGGCTTCTCCTTTGCTACAAAAAGGATTGGGCCATCTTGCTGAACCTTATTTACTTTCATTACTTGTTACCCGTTTCAAATTACCTTATCACAAAACTATATGTTACCGATAATATCAATGCTTGCAGAGAATACCTTACTGAAAATTGCTTATCATTTCCTTCTGCTCCTCGTTGGGTTTGACACTCTTACCTATCGAAAGGACTACGATAGATCCCCTACACTTGTGGGTCATCAAGACTCTTTTCTGGCGCCGTTGCCGGGGAGTGAAGCGCCTTTGGTTGGTGGAATTTGGTAAGGGAAAATTTATATAATGTGCTGAAATTTACTGTCACCTGTTACTATGGAAAACAATTGTAGGACCTTTACGTATGTCTAGAGGGGGGTGATTAGACTACTTGACCAATTAAAAACTTAACCTTTTCCCAATTTTAGACTTTGGCAGATTTTAGCTATCCTTAAGCAAGTCAACCAATCTTCACGCAATTCAAGCAAGCATGCAAAGAGTATATAGGCAGCGAAAAATAAAGCATGCAACTTGCAAGAATGTAAAGGGAAGGGTTTGGAGAATTCAAACGCAATTGGAGACACGGATGTTTTTGTCGTGGTTCCGATAGGTGATGCTATCGTACCTCCACGTTGATGGAGACTTCAACCCACGAAGGGTAACGGTTGCGCGAGTCCACGGAGGGCTCCACCCACGAAGGGTCCCCGAAGAAGCAACCTTGTCTATCCCACCATGGCCGTCGCCCACGAAGGACTTGCCTCACTAGCGGTAGATCTTCACAAAGTAGGCGGTCTCCTTGCCCTTACAAACTCCTTGGTTCAACTCCACAATCTTGTCGGAGGCTCCCAAGTGACACCTAGCCAATCTAGGAGACACCACTCTCCAAGAAGTAACAAATGGTGTGTTGACGATGAACTCCTTGCTCTTGTGCTTCAAATGATAGTCTCCCCAACACTCAACTCTCTCTCACAGGATTTGGATTTGGTGGAAAGAAGATTTGAGTGGAAAGCAACTTGGGGAAGGATAGAGATCAAGATTCATATGGTTGGAATGAAATATCTTGGCCTCAATACATGAGTAGGTGGTTCTCTCTCAGAACTGGTAAGTTGGAAGTGTAGGTTTGTTCTGATGGCTCTCTCCACGAATGAAGAGGAGGTGGAGGGGTATATATAGCCTCCACACAAAATCTAACCGTTACACACAATTTACCAAACTCGGTGGGACCGAATCATCAAACTCGGTTGGACCGATTTAGTAAACCTAGTGACCGTTAGGGTTTTCGGTGGGACTGACATGCAACTCGGTAGGACCGATATGGTTAGGGTTAGGGCATAACGTAATCTCGGTGAGACCGATTACACAAACTCGGTGAGACCGAATTTGGTAATTAGCTAACCAGAGAGTTGGTTAGGTAAACTTGGTGGGACCGATTCACTCTTTCGGTGAGACCGAAAAGTTACGAAAGGGAAACAGAGAGTTTACATTGCAATCTCGGTGGGACCGATCGCTCACTTCGGTTAGACCGAAACGTTACGAAGGGAAACAGAGAGATTACAATCCCATCTCGGTGAGACCGAGATCCCTATAGGTGAGACCGATTTGCCTAGGGTTTGTGGCAGTGGCTAAGACATCTGAACTCGGTGGCGCCGGATAGAAAGAATCGGTAGGGCCGAGTTTGACTTTAGGTTTAGGTCATATGTGGATGTGAGAAAGTAGTGGAGGGTTTTGGAGCATATCACTAAGCACATGAAGCAAAAGGCTCATTAAGCAACACCTCATCCCTCCTTGATAGTATTGGCTTTTCCTATAGACTCAATGTGATCTTGGATCACTAAAATGTAAAATGTAGAGTCTTGAGCTTTTGAGCTTGAGCCAATCCTTTGTCCTTGATCTTTTGAGGGATCCACTTTCATCATCCATGCCATGCCATTCATTGAGCTTTCCTGAAATATTTGTCTTGGAATAGCATTAGCTCAATGAGCTATATGTTGTTATGAATTACCAAAACCACCTAGGGACAGCTGCACTTTCAATCTCCCGCTTTTTGGTAATTGATGAGAACATATAGATCAAAGCTTAGACAAATGATAATAAAATTTGAAAAACATCATCGCTTTGAGAAGTATGTGATAAGCAAGAGCTCCCCCTAAATTTGTGCATAGTAATATTTGCTTTGGACTGCAAATGCACAAGGAATTAGGCTCATGGGTTACTCTTCCATGTCACATACATCTTGGTGGAGCGCTCAAAATAACAAAGATTGAATACATGCACTCATCACCAAGCAAAGTGAATGATCATATAAGGATAAGTAAGATAATATCATAACGAGCATAAGTGTAGCTTATGATCAAACACATGATCATCAATGTCTCACAGGTAATTGCATAGTATCTCAAACAATCAAAAGCAAATAAAGTTCAACCAAAAAGACAAGAGAGAACAAAAGAAAATCTCTCTCTCGAAGCCTATGATCTATACATTTTTATCCCCCTTTGGCAACAAGTTACCAAAAAGTTCCTAGAAAATGCATAGGACTATATTGTCTCTCAGTCTTGGTCTTCTGGTGGTGGTGGTGTCCGGAGAACTCCAAGAACGAAGGCTTCAGTCGATGTAGTAGGAGCTGAAGGAGTTGGTGCTGGAGCTGTAGCTGGAGCTGATGAAGTGACTCTGGTGTCTTGAACTGACTTTGCAGCTGATCTCTGAGCTCGTGGCACTCTGGCAAATGCATCAGTCGTTGTCCTGCCCTTCCTCTCCTGCATGTCATCCTGTAGCTGCTCCACAGCTGACTGAATCTCAGTTACTTTGACATCAAGATCATAGAATTTTTGTTCCATGATTCTTTCCAGGCTCTCCTGGTTTTGAGTTAGGGTGGCCAACCCCTTCTCAATCCGTAAAGTTGATGCTATCAAGTAACCAAGCTGCTCCTGCTTGTTCTTCAGAAAGTATTCAGATGCCTCTGCTTGAGTTGGCATCTTGGCAGCCTTCTCTTTCCTTGCTTTCTCCTTCTTCTCTTGCGCTTGTAATGATGATGGTTCATTCTTAGTCATGACAACTTGATTGTCCTCAAAGTCAGGATAGAGAACCATGTGTTCCTTATCCAACAGATACTTTCCTATGCCCATCTTTGAGTTAATCAACTCCTGAATCTGTGGGGCATATCCACAACTCCTTTTCTGGTCTGCTGCAGTCCTCTTGATAGTTTCAACTATGAGGCTCATGACTTTGAATTTCTGAGGCACATAAAAATGTGAAGCAAATTGATTGCATGCCCTCTGATCATGTTGTGGTTACCTGATTTGGGAAAAAGAGTGTGCCTTAGGATCCAGTTGATTGTAGGAAGCCCTGACAGAAGAAAATGAACTGATCCAAACTTGAAGGACTCAAGTGCATCATCAAGTATCTCCTTGTACATGTGTGACATTGAGTTGTGACCCATCTTCTTCTTGGCATAAATGTCCAGGTCATCTTCACTCTCCTTTGGGGCATTGATCAGACTTGCCCATTCCTCTATGGTTGACTGATATCTCGTTCCTTCTGACATCCAAACTATCCTGCCATCTGGATAGAAATGTGTTGTGGAGTAGAATTGCATTATGAGCTCGTCATTCCAATTTGTGAGCTTCTGCCCAACAAAATCTGCAACTCCACAAGCACTGAAGCTGTCATACACTCCAGGATAGTTTTCTTCATTCTCCTGAATGTAGGTCCAGTCGACCCACCTCATATCACAAACTATGGGCTTCTTATCCAATAAGATGGTCTCATAGAAGTCCTGTTGTTCCTTGGTGTGGAACCTGCAATCCACAGCAGTCCTTCTCCTGGTGGCATATGGATCTGACTCTCTCCATAGCCTCAACCCTTGATCTCTCCTGATCTTCATGTTCTCAGCCACAGGATGAGCATCATTGTGGTCAGGATCTTGGGTTTGAGCTTCCTTAGGACCTGCCCTTCTTCATCTTCCTCAAGATCAACCTCGGGCATTGGAGCCTTGTTCTTCTCAGCTCTTTGGTATACTCCTGGTATTCCTCTTTGGTGCACTCTTGGGCTTGGGGGCAGCTTTGGGCTTTGAAGTTGCAGCCCCTGACTTTATGGCATCACCCATCAGCTTTTGTGCCTTGGGTGCAGGCTCAGCAACCTCTTATTCTTCCTCTTCCTCCATCATAGATGGTTTCCCAATCACTCTGGCCATGGTCTTCTTGACCCTTTCCTTCCTTTTCTTTCCTTCAGCAGCAGCAGGTTCTTTGGGTTGGGATTCCAAAGAAGCTTGAGTGGAGACTCTGGCTTTGGACATTGGTTCTCTACCTGCTGGCCTTATGATCTTCATTCCAGGCTTAACTGCCGAGCTGTACTCCTTCTTGAGCACTTTCTTCTTGGAACTAGCCTCATCCTCAGCTGCCACATAATCCTCATCCTCAGACTCTAAGGTCTTCTTCTTCCTTGTCCTTGTGGCAGCCTTGGGCAAATTGCTGGGAGTGCTTCTGCTCCCCTCATCTGAGCTGCTAGAGGGACTAGTGCCCTCACTCATGTGAATCTGCTCTTCCCTGTTGCTCGGCTGTCACTTTGGTCTCGACATGCTGCTCACACCGATCGCTGACCACGTGAATAGTTATAGATGAGGTAGAGTGGATGAGCATCACAAAATGCAGAGATTTTTGCAAAGAATGATTCAAAAACTTAGTTTTAGTTTTCCATAGAAAGCATTTGGATCTACCGATTTTAAACTCGGTGATACCGGCAGTTTTGGAACCTAAACTAGTGAACTCGGTCGATCGAGTCACGCTTCGATGGCACCGAGACTGCTAGGGTTTCACAAAGTTCTAAAATCGGTCACACCGATTTGTAATTTTGGTCGACCGAGACTTACTAGTGCAATGGCGTTAGCCAAATCGGTGGGACCGAGTTTTTCAACTCGGTGGGTCCGAGATGGTTTCAGAAACCTAACCCTAAATTTTCGAATCATACCTATTCTAAGGATTGTTTTGACTGGATAGAAGTGTTTCAATCGTGGCAAGATGCATTACGAATACAATGTGCTGAGAATCGGACGAGGATAGCACAATGATCGAGTTCATACCCTAGTTCGGCGGTGAACTCGCTACGGCGGCAAGGCGGAGGAGAATTCCGTTGACGGCGGCGGAGACCAGCGACAGGAGGCAGCTGGCGACGAAGTCGACGATCCGTAGACCTGGTAGGCAGAGCGAGCTATCTTGTGGGCGAGAAGTTTGGAGAAAGTTTTCCAAAATTTGGTCGTGTATATATAGCCCAACATCATGTCGGTGTGACCGAAGTTGAACAACTTCGGTGGCACCGAGATGCATAATGATAACAGATTCTGACAACTCGGTGTGACCGAAGTTAAAATCGGTTGCACCGAGATTGAAAACCTAGATCGACTTAGTAATCTCGGTATGACCGAAATGGAGGAATCGGTCAGAACGAAAATCACAAAGAAGTTTTGGAAGTTTAAGTCTATGACGAATCGGGGACTCCGAGTTCTCCTCACACAGAGTGGTTCGAATCTGACTTGATCAAATTTTGTGATGTAGCATGAATAGAGTTTGAGATGAGAAAAGCATAGATAGCTAGAGAAGGTTCTTAGGCATTCTTGTCCATCCACTTGGCAAAAGAAAAAGAAACCAATCAATCAAACAACAAGTGAATGTCCTCGAATGAGTAAAATATGCAACCAACATGCTCACACAATAAAATGACAAATGAAATATGTGACGAAGCATGCACAACCAATTCTAGCATCTATCAAACAATTGGCGATGACTAGGTCATCTATATATGAGTATATTGACTTAGGAGTCAAATGAGAACATTTGATCATAGGTCATACTCATCGTTTAAGCTCAAGTGGGGTTACCACTTTTACATAAAGCATTTACGTGTTCATATCATTAGAGTTGCTTTGACTCAATTCTTAGAGTTAAGCTCCCCCTAGATGTGAGATCCCCCCTTAGAGGGATAAACTAACCTTGGGTTGTCGTTGATGACTTCATGTAGGTGTTGAAGATGTGGATGCTCAATGTTGATGTAGATCTTTTGGAGCAATCCTATGGAGTGAGTTGCACTTTCAATACCTACACGGGTTAGTCCCACAAGGAACAAACAAGAATATCCATAGACATAGAGTGATGCACACACAAAATGATGTCCATGAAAACATTAGGTTACCTTGTCCCTTGCCTTACCAACATGAGGGTTTGTGACTCCTTGAACTAGTGCAAGATATGGAAGTTGATTGCACTTGTCCTCGCCATAATGATATGAGTGAAAAATGTTGGCGGAGTCACCCTCAAGAACTCTCTAGTTCTTCTTCTTCGGGATCCACATCATCTTGATGGGAATCCTTGGTGTAGTAGTTGTGCTTGATGAAGTAGAACTTGACGTAGTCTTGGGAACCCACTTGACCAAGGCCTTAGGTGCTTCTTCAAATGCATCAATCTCCTCTTGAAGCTTGTCCTTGCCTTTGTTCTTGTGGTCTTGTGGTGGAAGATCATCTTGTGCTTGTGTTCCTTGAAGGAAGTAGGATCATACTTCTCTTGTTGAGGAACAAACTTCGTCTTGGGGTATTGATCTTCTTCCCACTCAACTCCATTGGCATTGAACTTTCATTCAAAACCAACACCTTGATTCTTCCGGTGCCTTCCTTGCTTGCGTACAATTTCCTCAAATTGCTTACTCCCGGCAAGGCTCTTGTATACACCTTTCTCTATAATTCCCTTCAATAAGCTGTTTTCTTGCTCAAGTGTAACTTGGCTAAGAGAATCATTAGTGGAATCGAGAGAACTACTAGAAGCAACAATATTGGGTTTAGCATTGTTATTGTTACTACTAGAAGAAGAATCTTTTTTGTTCTTGTTACTAGACTTTACTTGAGGCATGTAAGTAGATAAGAGTAAACGCTTGGCAATGTAAGAAGAACTTTTCTTACGAAGATCATCATTGATCGCTTTTAGGAACTCATGCTCTTGCTCGAGATTGAGCTTTTCAAAGCGTAACTTCTCATGAGCCCTTAAAAGTTCTCGATGATCTTCGAAGATAGTTTCATGAGCTAGCTTAAGAGTGTTTAGTTTTTTATTAGACGATCAATTTTCTCCTTATCATTGTCATTCATTTCATCTTGATTAGCATGATTAATTGATGTTTCATCATAGTATTCATCACTAGAGTTGTCAACAAGTAAATCATCATCACCTAGCAAGTCATCTTCATCACTATTAAAATCAACATACTCGGGGTGTGTTACCTTAGGACCTTTGTCCATGAAGCATCTTCCAATTCCTTCATTTGGTGATTCAAATATGTCGTAGGAGTTGGTTGACACAAGTGCTAAACCGGCAACACCTTCATCTTGAGTGTGTTCGGAGTCGGAGTGATAGCTTCTCTCGGAGTGATTGTCGGAGTCGGAGCCGGATACCCATTCACCAACATGAGCTTGATGTCTTCGTTTTGTGTAGCTCTTTGATGACTTGTCCTTCCTTTCCGAATCCTTGCTTCTCCATGAGGGTCTTCGTTCATAACGATCATCTCTACTCCTTCTCTCTCTTGGTGGTGATTCTTCTCTTCTACCTCTTCTCTTGGGAGAATCTTCTCTTCTTTTGTAGGGTGTCGTACACTCATTGGAATAGTGTCCTCCCACAATTGTAGCAATTGTGCTCTCGACTAGAAGATCTTTTGTCATTGTAGGACCTTGACTTGGAGCTTCTTTCTTTGCTTCTACTCTTGTAGAATTTGTTGAAGTTCTTACCATTAAGCTCAATTCTTCATTGAAGGTTTGTTTCTCACTTGATGATGTGGGGGCTTCACATGAGGCTTTGTAAGCACCACTTGACTTGTTGTGAAGTTCCTCCTTATCCTTGAGTGACATCTCATGAGCAACAATTCTTCCAATGACTTCCGTTGGCTTGAGATCTTTGTAATTTGGCATCATTTGGATCAATGTGCACACGGTATCATATTTTCCATCCAATGCTCTTAGGATCTTCTTGATGATGAATCTGTCGGTCATCCCTACACTTCCTAATCTGGCAATCTCATTTGTGATAAGAGCAAGCCTAGAGTACATTTCAGCAACACCTTCACCATCCTTCATTTTGAACTTGTCAAGCTGACTTTGGAGCACATCCAACTTGGATTCCTTGACGGAGTCGGTACCTTCATGCATATCAATCAAAGTATCCCAAATTTCCTTTGCATTCTCAAGACGGCTGATTTTGTTGAATTCTTCGGGGCACAATCCGTTGAAGAGGATATCACAAGCTTGAGCGTTGTATTGCAGCATCTTCAACTCTTCCGCACTAGCTTCACAATTCGGTTCTCTCCCATCAAAGAATTCACCTTGCAAGCCAATACACACAATAGCCCAAACGGCGGGGTTATGTCCGAGAATATGCATTTTCATCTTATGCTTCCAACTAGCAAAATTAGTGCCATCAAAGTAAGGACCTCTACGGTGATAATTTCCCTCGCTAGACGCCATACTCTCCTAGGTTGTGAAACCAAGGCTATGACCACCAAAAGCTACGGAAATCAAAGCAAATGGAGACCAAAGCTCTGATACCACTTGTAGGACCTTTAAGTATGTCTAGAGGGGGGGGGGGGTGATTAGACTACTTGACCAATTAAAAATTTAACCTTTTCCATATTTTAGACTTTGGCAGATTTTAGCTATCCTTAAGCAAGTCAACCAATCTTCACGCAATTCAAGCAAGCATGCAAAGAGTATATAGGCAGCGGAAAATAAAGCATGCAACTTGCAAGAATGTAAAGGGAAGGGTTTGGAGAATTCAAACGCAATTGGAGACACAGATGTTTTTGTTGTGGTTCCGATAGGTGGTGCTATCGTATCTCCACGTTGATGGAGACTTCAACCCACGAAGGGTAACGGCTGCGCGAGTCCACGGAGGGATCCACCCACGAACGATCCACGAAGAAGCAACCTTGTCTATCCCACCATGGCCGTCGCCCACGAAGGAGTTGCCTCACTAGCGGTAGATCTTCACGAAGTAGGCGATCTCCTTGCCCTTACAAACTCCTTGGTTCAACTCCACAATCTTGTCGGAGGCTCCCAAGTGACACCTAGCCAATCTAGGAGACACCACTCTCCAAGAAGTAACAAATGGTGTGTTGATGATGAACTCCTTGCTCTTGTGCTTCAAATGATAGTCTCCCCAACACTCAACTCTCTCTCACAGGATTTGGATTTGGTGGGAAGAAGATTTGAGTGGAAAGCAACTTGGGGAAGGCTAGAGATCAAGATTCATATGGTTGGAATGAAATATCTTGGCCTCAACACATGAGTAGGTGGTTCTCTCTCAGAACTGGTAAGTTGGAAGTGTAGGTTTGTTCTGATGGCTATCTCCACGAATGAAGAGGAGGTGGAGGGGTATATATAGCCTCCACACAAAATCTAACCATTACACACAATTTACCAAACTCGGTGGGACCGAATCATCAAACTCGGTTGGACCGATTTAGTAAACCTAGTGACCGTTAGGGTTTTCGGTGGGACTGACATGCAACTCGGTAGGACCGATATGGTTAGGGTTAGGGCGTAACGTAATCTCGGTGAGACCAATTACACAGACTCGGTGAGACTGAATTTGGTAATTAGCTAACCAGAGAGTTGGTCAGTTAAACTCGGTGGGACCGATTCGCTCTTTCGGTGAGACCAAAAAGTTACGAAAGGGAAACAGAGTGTTTATATTGCAATCTCGGTGGGACCGATCGCTCACTTCAGTTAGACCGAAACGTTACGAAGGGAAACAGAGAGATTACAATCCCATCTCGGTGAGACCGAGATCCCTATCGGTGAGACCGATTTGCCTAGGATTTGTGGCAGTGGCTAAGACATCTGAACTCGGTGGCGCCGGATAGAAAGAATCGGTAGGGCCGAGTTTGACTTTAGGTTTAGTTCATATGTGGATGTGACAAAGTAGTGGAGGGTTTTGGAGCATATCACTAAGCACATGAAGCAAAAGGCTCATTAAGCAACACCTCATCCCTCCTTGATAGTATTGGCTTTTCCTATAGACTCAATGTGATCTTGGATCACTAAAATGTAAAATGTAGAGTCTTGAGCTTTTGAGCTTGAGCCAATCCTTTGTCCTTGATCTTTTTAGGGATCCACTTTCATCATCCATGCCATGCCATTCATTGAGCTTTCCTGAAATATTTGTCTTGGAATAGCATTAGCTCAATGAGCTATATGTTGTTATGAATTACCAAAACAACCTAGGGACAATTGCACTTTCAACAATCCTTTAAGGGGTTTGTTCGGGGTATCTTCACCTCATCCAGAACCACAATTAGCTGCCCCTCAACGTACTAAACCTACTGAAAATGTTTACTTTGAAATTCCTTTGGGTATGATAGAGAAACTGCTAGCTAATCCTTTCACAGGTGATGGAACATTGCATCCCGATTTACACCTACTCTATGTGGATGAAGTTTGTGGATTATTTAAGCTTGCAAGTATGCCTGAGGATGTTATCAAGAAGAAGGTCTTCCCTTTATCTTTGAAGGGAGAGGCATTGACATGGTTTAGGCTATGTGATGATATGGGATCATGGAACTACAAGCGATTGAAATTGGAATTTCATCAAAAAGTTTTATCCTATGCATCTTATTCATCGTGATCGTAATTATATATATAATTTTTGGCCTCGCGAAGGAGAAAGCATCGCTCAAGCTTGGGGGAGGCTTAAGTCAATGTTATATTCATGCCCCAATCATGAGCTCTCAAGAGAAATGATTATTCAAAAATTTTATGCTCGACTTTCCCTCAATAATCGCTCCATGCTCGATAATTCTTGTACTAGTTCTTTTATGATGAAGACTATTGAATTCAAATGGGATTTATTGGAAAGAATTAAACGCAAATCTGAAGATTGGGATCTCGATGAAGGTAAGGAGTCAGGTATAACACCCAAGTTTGATTGTGTTAAATCTTTTATGGATACCGATGTTTTCCTTGAATTTAGCACTAAATATGGACTTGACTCTGAGATAGTAGCTTCTTTCTGTGAATCCTTTGCTACTCATGTTGATCTCCCTAAGGAGAAGTGGTTTAAGTATAATCCTCCCATTGAAGTAAAAGTAGTTGCACCTATTAAAGTTGAAGAAAAGACTATCACTTATAATGATCCTATTGTTCCTACTGCTTATATTGAGAAACCACCTTTCCCTGTTAGAATAAATGATCATGCTAAAGCTTCAACTGTGGTCAACAAAAGTAATATTAAGACACCGAAACCCCCTGAGCAAATTAAAGTTGAACCTAGTATTGCTATGGTTAAAGATCTCTTGGCTGATAATATTGATGGGCATGTCATTTACTTCTGTGAAGAAGCTGCTAGAATTGCTAGACCTGATACTAAAAATAAACATAGACCTATGGTAGGCATGCCTGTTATATCTGTTAAAATAGGAGATCATTGTTATCATGGTTTGTGTGATATGGGTGCCAGTGTCAGTGCAATACCTTACACTCTATATACAGAAATTATGCATGATATTGCACCTACTGAGATAAAAGAAATTGATGTTACAATTAAGCTTGCCAATGGAGATACTATTTCACCAGTTGGGATTGTTAGAGATGTTGAAGTATTGTGTGGGAAAGTAAAATATCCTACTGATTTCTTGTTCTTGGTTCCCCACAAGATAGTTTTTGTCCCATAATATTTGGTAGACCCTTCTTGAATACGGTTAATGCCAGGATAGACTGTGAAAAGGATGTCGTTACTATTGGTTTGGGTGACATGTCTTATGACTTTAATTTTGCTAAATTTCATAGACAACCCCATGATGAGGAATTGCCTAGTAAAGATGAAATTATTGGTCTTGCTTCTATTGCCGTGCCTCCTAGTGATCCTTTAGAACAATATTTGCTAGACCATGAAAATGATATGTTTATGAATGAAAGAAGGGAAATAGATGAAGTGTTCTTTAAACAGGGACCTATTTTGAAACACAATTTGCCTGTTGAAATCTTAGGGGATCCTCCTCCACCCAAGGGTGATCCCGTGTTTGAGCTTAAACCATTACTAGATACTCTTAAATATGCTTACCTTGACGAAAAGAAGATATATCCTGTTATTATTAGTGCTAACCTTTCAGAGCATGAAGAAAAGAAATTATTGAAAACTCTGAAAAAGCACCGTGCTGCTATTGGATATACTCTTGATGATCTTAAGGGCATTAGTCCCACTCTATGCCAACACAAGATAAAATTGGAGAAAGACGCTAAACTAGTTGTTGATCACTAACGACGGTTAAATCCTAAGATGAAGGAAGTGGTAAGAAAAGAAATACTAAAGCTTCTGGAGGCAGGTATAATTTATCCCATTGCGGATAGTCAGTGGTAAGCCCTGTCCATTGTGTCCCTAAGAAGGGAGGTATTACTATTGTTCCTAATGATAACGATGAATTGATTCCACAAAGAATTGTTACGGGTTATAGGATGGTAATTGATTTCTGCAAATTAAATAAAGCTACTAAAAAGGATCATTACCCCTTACCTTTTATTGATCAAATGCTAGAAATATTATCCAAACATACACATTTTTGCTTTCTAGATGGTTATTCTGGTTTCTCTCAAATACCTGTGTCAAAAGAGGATCAAGAAAAGACCACTTTTACTTGCCCTTCCGGTACCTTTGCATATAGACGTATGCATTTTGGTTTATGCAATGCACCTACTACCTTTCAAAGATGCATGATGGCTATATTCTCTGACTTTTGTGAAAAGATTGTTGAGGTTTTCATGGATGATTTCTCCGTATATGGAACTTCATTTGATGATTGCTTGAGCAACCTTGATCAAGTTTTGCAGAGATGTGAAGAAACTAACCTTGTGTTGAATTGGGAGAAGTGCCACTTTATGGTTAATGAAGGCATTGTCTTGGGGCATAAAATCTCTGAAAGAGGTATTGAAGTTGATAAAGCTAAAGTTGATGCTATTGAAAAGATGCCGTGTCCCAAGGACATTAAAGGTATAAGAAGTTTCCTTGGTCATGCCGGTTTTCATAGGAGGTTCATTCAGGACTTCTCTAAAATCTCCAGGCCTCTGACTAATCTCTTACAAAAAGATATTCCTTTCGTCTTTGATGATGATTGTGTAGAAGCATTGTAGCGACCCGACCTCAGATGGTCAAGTCTCTGTGCTTCTGTGTCATCCCTGGATCGGTAATGCTGACACACACAGTACTCGAAGGATTTATAAACAGAGTAGCAATCGCACACTTATTACATCGAATGTCTCAAAAGAGAACTTATTACAATAACATGGCTTAATGCCATCTAATGCGATAACAGCGGAAGGCTTGGAAGGTAAAGTGAGTCCATCAACTCCAACGGCATAACTGAGTTGCACGACAACGACCTACAAATCCTTACTCCTCGTCTGAAAAGTCTGCAACATAATACGTTGCAGCCCGAGAACGGGTCAGCACATGGAATATGCTGGCAATGTAACACATAGAGAGTAATGAAAGAATGAGCTATACTACATGCTTATATGGCTGGTGGAAAGCTCTATGGTTACAGTTTTGCGAAAAGCAAATTTTTCCCTACATCAAAGGAATAAATTGTTCTTTAACTATCATGGTGGTTGAAACATCATTGAGAAGGTACCCCCCAACTCAGATGATCCCAATTAAGGTAATTAACATCCCAGCAATATTAATTTAGAGTGATGAGATACATGTGAATACTCAAGTACTAGATACTCAGAATTGTCCATAATCGGGAACACGGCTAACCATGATTAGTTTGTACACTCTGCAGAGGTTTGCGCACTTTCCCCACAAGACTCGATCGCCTCTGTTGGTTTCTCGCACTTCATGGTGTTTGAGAGATGGATGACCGAGACACGCCTTTGTAAACATTAACTCTCTACTCCGGATAGATCATACCAAACCTATAACCCACTACCTGCTGACCTACCTCTTCGAGAGCTTCACGTAACTTACTCAACTATGCTAGAGCCCATAATAGCTTGTGGCTGCACACGGAAGTGTTCTAGCATGAATAATCTCAGTTCCCTTTGAGCCTGGTGGCGGTCCATAGGAAGATCACACGGGTACCCGGGATTTCCAAAAAAAACAGACAACACCGGGTTCCCCAGTGCCTCACCACCCAGATGTGTATTTAAGTTGCCACCTTAAAGTAAACCATTAATTAACAATCTCACATCTGTCGTGAATATCTCTCAAACCCAATCCACGTCTACGAGCATAGCATGGCAATATAAGCAATAACGTAGAAGTAACTCCCAAGGGTTTGAAAGTAACAGGGCAATAGGTTCCTACCTCATCATCTACTTCCCAACCCACAAATTAATGACATCCTAATCATGCAATGTTTGAGGGTTGAAACTAATGCATAAAACTGGGTAGGAAAAGAATATGATCAAGTGTTACTTGCCTTGCCGACGATCCAGAATCCTAGAGACTCAGAGTAACACGCTCAGACTCGGGAATTCTATCGCAAGCAAACAATACATACATAAGCATACAACAGAGATGCACAAATAAAACTTCAACTGAAAGAGGTTGACCGGAGAGTTCAACTTAAGAACTCCGGTTTGCAAAAAGAATCAAACCAAACGAAACAACAAAATTCAAACGGCGAAAGAAATAAGGTCCATTTACTAATCTGAACTAGAGTCAAATTTTACAATGACAAAAACTGGTTTGAGTTGATTATTCGGAAAGAGGGTTTCGATACGAAACTCCAGGCGCTTGAATCGCCTGATTCCGATAAACGAGCGAAAAGATAAACTGGTTTGAAAATTGGATCTGAAATCGCGTTCGGAATAACCGCGGAATAAGTCGAATAAAAGAAAAAGCGAGAACTATTAAACGAACGAACGTTCGTTAACAGAACCTAAACAGTGAACACGTTCGTTAAAACGAACGGACGTTCGTTAAATAAATAAACCAAAAAAAATAAACCGATCTGACAAAAAAAACGAACTAGGGTTTAAAAAAACCGAAGGGTTTTCAAAAAAAATAAACCGGCGGCGGGTCGGGTGCCTTGGCGAGGCGCGTCCGGGCGGGCGGCTCTCGGGTCCGGGTCCGGGGCGGGTCGACGAGGGCGGCGGCGGCTCAAGGGAGGCGGCTGCGACGGCGCTGGGAGGGGCGGCGGCGACGGCGCTGGGCTCCGGGTGGCTCGGGCCCGGCTCAAGGGGTCGGGTGGTGGTGGCGGGTGGTGGCGGGGTGGCGGCATATATAGGGGGCAGGGGCGGGCGGCGACTTGGGGAAGGGGTCGCCCGGGGTGGAGTCCGATATCCAATATCCTCGACTTTCATTGATTGATAAAATTCGAATATGAAAATTGAAAACTCCCCAACTCTCTCCGAGGGTCCTTGAGTTGCTTAGGATTTTCGAGGATAGCAAATGAATATGCAATAAAATATGATATGCATGGATGACCTATGTATAACATGCCAAATTGAAAATTTGGGATGTTACAAACCTACCTCTTAAGATGAATCTCCCTCGAGATTCGGGTTGGCTAGAAAATAGGTGCGGATGGTCCTTGCGAATATCATCTTCTCGCCCCTGTGTGGCTTCCTCCTCGGTATGGTGACTCCAATCGAACTTTGCAATACTTGATCACCTTGCTGCGAGTGACTCGCTATCAAACTCCAAAATCTTTACTGGCTTCTCCTCATAAGTTAGATTATCATTCAGTTGAATCGCCTCCAAGGTAATCAGATCGCTCAACGGTATGTCTGCCATCTCAGCGTGGCACTTCTTCTGTTGCGATACGTGAAACACGTCATGAACTCCTGAAAGTCCTTCAGGTAACTCCAGCTTGTAGGCAACTTCTCCCATTCATTCCAAAACACGATACGGTCCTACAAATCTTGGGGCTAACTTTCCTTTTACTCCAAAACGTTTCACTCCCCTCAGGGGTGATACTCACGATATACTCTGCTCCGATTTCATAGATTACTTCCTTGCGTTTTGAATCTGCGTTTTCTTACATCTAGACTAAGCAATCTTTAGCCTGTCTCTGATCAGTTTAACCTTCTCCTCTGAGTCTTTGATCAAGTCTGGTCCAAACAACCGACGGTCTCCAACCTCGCCCCACATCAATGGTGTTCTACATCTGCGCCCATACAGAGCTTCGAACGGTGCCATCTTCAAACCGGCTCGGTAGCTGTTGTTGTATGAGAATTCTGCGACGCAAATTGTCATCCCAACTAGATCCATAATCTAGCGCACAGTGCTCTCAACATGTCCTACAAAATCTGATTGACTCTCTCTGTCATCCATCCGTCTGTGGGTGGAATGCGGTACTAAACTCCAACTGTACCCAAAGTCCGTGTAGCCGATGCCAAAACTTTGAAGTAAACTGTGTTCCTCTATCCGATATGATACTCCTCGAACTCCATGCAAACATACAATCCTGGTCATATATATCTTGGCCAATTTGGCACTTGTATAAGTTGTTTTCACTGGGATGAAGTGAGCTACTTTGGTCAACCGATCCACTACTACTCATATTGAATCATATCCTGCTTTGGTTCGGGTAATCCGTGATAAAATCCATGCCAAGTTTGTCCCACTTCCATTCGGTATTGGCATAGGCTGCAACAGCCCTGCTGGCTTTTGATGCTCGACCTTCACTCTCGGCATACATCACAAACGGCTACATACTCGCAATATCCTTTTTCATACCAGTCCACCGTAAACGCTCCTTCAAGTCCAAATACATCTTGGTGTTTCCGGGTGAATCGAGTATGGTGAGTCATGAGCCTCTTCAAGTATTAACCTCTTGATCTCCAAATTGTTGGGCACATAAACCGATACTCAAACCACAAGGTATCGTGCTCATCCTCGCGAAAACCTTTGGCTTTTCCTTGCCCATCTTTTCCTTTATCTCAGCAATCTCTTTATTCTCCTTCGAGCTTCTCGAATCTTGTCTAACAAGGTCGATCAACCTCCATTGTTGCAAGAAAACTTCTTGGAACAATCTCCAACTGTAGTTCCATAATATCCTCTGCTAACTCCTTTGGTAGTCCTCTACCCTTTAGGATATTGGCATAAATTTTCCGACTTAAAGCGTCTGCTACAACATTGGCTTTTCCTGGATGATAGTGTAGCTTCATATCGTAATCCTTTATAAGCTCCAGCCATCTCCTCTGTCTGAGGTTCAACTCCTTCTGTGTGAAAATGTACTTCAAACTCTTATGATCCGTGTACACATCACAACGGTTTCTCATGAGATAATGTCTCCAGGTCTTCAACGCATGTACCACAGCTGCTAACTCCAAATCATGCGTGGCATAGTTCAACTCATGAGGCTTCAGTTGTCGTGAGGCATACGAAACAACTTTTCCTCCCTGCATAAGAACACATCCAAGTCCCAAGCGAGAGGCATCACAATACACTTGAAACTCCTTATGTATATCTGGCAAGGTCAGTACTGGGGCCGTAGTCAACCGTTTCTTCAAATCTTGGAAGCTTGTCTCACAATTCTCTGTCCATTTGAACTTGGTATCCTTCTTTAACAACTCTGTCATGGATTTAGCAATCTTGGAAAAATTCTCAATAAATCTCCTATAATATCCTGCCAGTCCAAGGAAACTGCGAATCTCGCCGATCAAGTGGGTGCCAACCATTCAAGGATCGACTGAATTTTACCGATCTACCGCTATACCCTCTCCGATATAACATGCCCAAGAAATCCAACTTCCTTCAACCAAAACTCACACTTGCTGAATTTGGCACATAACTGGTGTTCCCTGAGTTTCTCAAGAACTAAACGTAGGTGTTCTGCGTGCTCCTCTTCGTTCTTCGAGTAAACCATAATATCATCGATAAACACCACAACAAACTTGTCCAAATATTCCATGAACACTTTGTTCAAGATACTCATAAAATAGGCAGGGCGTTAGTCATCCAAACGACATGACCGTATACTCATATAATCCATATCTAGTGGTGAACGCTGTCTTTGGTATATCCTTTTCTCGGATCTTCAACTGATGGTATCCTGATCGTAGATCGATCTTAGAAAACACCTTAGCTCCTTGCAACTAATCAAACAGATCATTAATCATCGGTAAGGGATACTTGTTCTTTATCGTTACTTCATTCAAAGCTCGGTAATCAACAACCATCCTCAGGGTTTTATCCTTCTTCTCTACCAAAAGTACTGGTGCTCCCCAAGGCGATGAACTTCTTCGAATGTAACCTTTCTCCAATAACTCCTTGATCTGCTTCTTAATTTCTTCCAGATCATTTGCGGGCATCCGATAGGGTCTCTTTGATATTGGCCCTGTACCTGGTATTAGTTCTATCAGAAACTCGATGTCTCGATCCGGTGGCATGCCTGGTAACTCTTCCGGAAAAACATCCGGATAATCCTTCACTACAGGTACTTCCTCTTGCACAACTCCCGTGAGGGTATTCACTTGGCTCCTCCTAGGCACATGCCTAGATACATACTTAATCCTTTTTCCCTCTGGGGTGGTAAGATAAATTGACTTGCTGGCACAGTCAATACTTCCTCCAAACTTCGACATCCAATCCATACCTAATATCACATCCAATCCTTGCGACTCCAAGATAATTAGGTCAGACGGAAAAACATGTGTGCCAATGATTAGGGGTAACTGGATGCACCATCTGCTAGCCATATACTCTGCTCCAGGTGAGCTCACTAAAAGAGGGGTCCTAAGGGTCTGGGTTGGTAACTTAAACTTATCCACAAATCCCCTTGATATGTATGAATGTGATGCACCAGTATCGAAAAGAACAATAGCGGTAAATGACCGAACCAAAACTTACCTATTACCGCATCCGCTGTTTTTCAACTTCCTCCACGTTAACGTGGTTCACTTGTCCTTTGTTGAATGGATTGGGCTTCTTCCCAGCGCTCCCATTTCCATTTCCATTCTTTCCTTCAGGGCAGTCATTGGCATAGTGCCCTGTTTTCCCGCACTTAAAGCAAATAACTTGGCTTAAGTCCCTCTTGGCGGGTGTAGCTGGGTTAGAGCGATTTTGATTATTGTTGGCTCCATTCCCATTCCCATTCTTCGCACCATTATGCGATCCTCCTCCAGTATGGTTATGCCCTCCATGGTTATGAACTAATCCTCCCGAGTTCGGGTTGCGAGGTTTCGTGAGCTCTGAGTTATACTTCCCTTATCCATACTTCCTCTTCGATTCTCAATTTGCTGCTGCTTTCCTTCAATCATTAGGGCCTTATCTACCAACTCCGGTAGTTGTTGAAAGTTTCCACCATCAGCTGCATACTCATCTCATCATTCAGCCCTTCCATAAACTTCTCTTGCTTCATGCATCCGTGGCCACATCATCGTGGGCATAGCGTGATAACTTGCTAAACTCATCCATGTACCGAGCCACAAGACGGTTCCTCGGGCGTAAGTTGCGAAACTCACGCTTTATCTATCTGCATGGCTCCAGTTGAAACATGGGCCGTGCGGAAAGCTTGTTGGAACTGGTCCCAAGTGACATTGGCTATAGGAAAAGTAGCTGTGTAATTCTCCCACCATGCGGCTGCTGGTCCATCCAATTGATGTGCGGCAAAGCGCACTCTCTCAGCATCCGTGCATCCTGCGGTGGTTAACTCCCTTCCAATTCGGCGTAACCAGTCATCTGCAACTATTGGCTCGGTGCTACTAGAAAACACCGGTGGTTGTAACCTTAGAAAACGGGCTAAATTGTCCACTGGCGGCGGGTTGTTGTTGTTGTTGTTGTTGTTGTTGTTGTTGGCA
Source organism: Aegilops longissima (assembly GCA_021605205.1). NCBI lineage: Eukaryota > Viridiplantae > Streptophyta > Magnoliopsida > Poales > Poaceae > Aegilops > Aegilops longissima. Next base: position 178,193,040 of record CM038677.1, read on the forward strand.
TTGCCCTGGTTCTGAACTAGCAGTTGCATCAAGGTATTCTGCTGTTGGATCAACTGGGTGAGCTCCGGTGGGAAAACAAAACCGGGGTCACATCTCGGAGGCATCTGAGGTTTTAGAGGGGAGAGATTAGAAATAGAAAGAGGTCTAGTGAGAAAACACTACCCATATGCACATGAGGCAAACACTCATTCATTCAATCAAGCAAGCAAAGGCATACAAAATGATCTAGGACTACCGCATAAGTGCTCAACTACTACTAGTTACATGGGGGAAAATACTACTAATATTTGGTGGTCATCTAGAAATTTTGATCGGTGGAAGACTCCATAATGTCTGCTCCAGCTTCGTCTTCATAGTCATCCTCACTTGGATATGAGTCGGTGTCGTCGATGATGATGTAGTTGTCTGGACAAGCGGGGTCTTCTTCCTCTTCTTGTTCTTCGTCCTTGGGTGCTGGTCCTCCCATGAAGACTCCAATCTTCTTGACTAGGTCGTCATTCTTCTCCAGTAGTATCTTGATTTCTTCCTCATATCCATCGCGTGTAGACTTGAGTTCTTCCTCCAATTCGATGATCTTAGTTTTCGCTTTCTTCAAGTCCAGATGTCTCACAAGACATCTGGTTCTCATGACGCCGAATGTGCTGGTTTAGCTCCTGGATGTATGCTGCAATGGATCTATCCTTCTTGGTGCTAATTACTTCCCATTGCTCGTCTCGGCATCCACATATTTGGTATATGGTGTCTTTAAGCTCCTTATTATAGACTTCTCCGATGCGTCCCATGGTAATGTGAGCTGCCATACTCTTTCCTAAGCTCCATGTTGGTGCATTGAAAACACATACTATGGGCTCCGTGCTTGGTGCAAACGTCCTTCCGGAACTAGGGCTTGAATCTTCCAGATTCTTCTTCCGGTAAGGTGGCGTTATGCGTCCGGTGAAGCTTGGTATTCCAATATTCAGGTACCTAGTGACTTCCTTCAAGTGGCGTCCAAAGGTGTGTCTTCATCCGTTGGGCAAACTTGTATTTCATCTCCGCATCCTAAAGAGTGGAAAAAGGGAGAGGTCGAAATGAGTAGAGAAGAGTGACCTAGGGTTTTATCTTAGTGGTCGTGTCCTACACTCAGCGTGTGCTCGATACCATCTTGTAGCGACCCGACCTCGATGGTCAAGTCTCGTGCTTCGTGTCATCCTGGATCGGTAATGCCGACACACACAAGATCAAGGATTTATAAACAGAGTAGCAATCACACACTTATTACATCGAATGTCTCAAAAGAGAACTTATTACAATAACATGGCTTAAGGCCATCTAATGCGATAACAAATAAAGGCTTGGAAGGTAAAGTGAGTCCATCAACTCCAATGGCATAACTGAGCTGCACGGCAACGACCTACAAATCCTTACTCCTCGTTGAAAAGTCTGCAACATAATACGTTGCAGCCCGAGAATGGGTCAGCACATGGAATATGCTGGCAATGTAACACATAGAGAGTAATGAAAGAATGAGCTATACTACATGCATATATGGCTGGTGGAAAGCTCTATGGTTACAGTTTTGCGAAAAGCAAATTTTTCCCTACATCAAAGGAATAAATTGTTCTTTAACTATCATGGTGGTTGAAACATCATTGAGAAGGTACCCCCCAACTCAGATGATCCCAATTAAGGTAATTAACATCCCAGCAATATTAATTTAGAGTGATGAGATACATGTGAATACTCAAGTACTAGATACTCAGAATTGTCCATAACCGGGGACACGGCTAACCATGATTAGTTTGTACACTCTGCAGAGGTTTGCACACTTTCCCCACAAGACTCGATCGCCTCCGTTGGTTTCTCGCACTTCATGGTGTTTGAGAGATGGATGACCGAGACACAGTCTTTCAGAAACATTAACTCTCTACTCCGGATAGATCATACCAAACCTATAACCCACTACCTGCTGACCTACCTCTTCGAGAGCTTCACGTAACTTACTCAACTATGCTAGAGCCCATAATAGCTTGTGGCTGCACACGGAAGTGTTCTAGCATGAATAATCTCAGTTCCCTTTGAGCCTGGGTGGCGGTCCATAGGAAGATCACACAGTACCCGGGATTTCCAAAAAAACAGACAACACCGGGTTCCCCAGTGCCTCAATCCACCCAGATGTGTATTTAAGTTGCCACCTTAAAGTAAACCATTAATTAACAATCTCACATCTGTCGTGAATATCTCTCAAACCCAATCCACGTCTACGAGCATAGCATGGCAATATAAGCATAACGTAGAAGTAACTCCCAAGGGTTTGAAAGTAACAGGGCAATAGGTTCCTACCTCATCATCTACTTCCCAACCCACAAATTAATGACATCCTAATCATGCAATGTTTGAGGGTTGAAACTAATGCATAAAACTGGGTAGGAAAAGAATATGATCAAGTGTTACTTGTCTTGCTGACGATCCGGGAATCCTAGAGACTCATAGTAACACGCTTCGCACTCCGGGAATTCTATCGCAAGCAAACAATACATACATAAGCATACAACAGAGATGCACAAATAAAACTTCAACTGAAAGAGGTTGACCGGAGAGTTCAACTTAAGAACTCCGGTTTGCAAAAAGAATCAAACCAAACGAAACAACAAAATTCAAACGGCGAAAGAAATAAGGTCCGTTTACTAATCTGAACTAGAGTCAAATTTTACAATGACAAAAACTGGTTTGAGTTGATTATTCGGAAAGAGGGTTTCGATCTTTAAACTCCAGCGCTTGAATCGCCTCGATTCCGATAAACGAGCGAAAAGATAAACTGGTTTGAAAATTGGATCTGAAATCGCGTCCGGAATAACCGCGGAATAAATCGAATAAAAGAAAAAGCGACGAACTATTAAACGAACGAACGTTTGTTAACATAACCTAAACAGTGAACACGTTCGTTAAAACGAACGGACGAACGGACGTTCGTTAAATAAATAAACCAAAAAAAATAAACCGATCTGACAAAAAAACGAACTAGGGTTTAAAAAAAAAACGAAGGGTTTTCAAAAAAATTAAACCGGCGGCGGGGTCGGGTACCTCCGGCGAGGCGCGTCCGGCGGTGCGGGCGGCTCCGGCGGGTCCGGGTGGGGGGGTCGACGAGGGCGGCGACGGCTCGGGGGAGGCGGCGGCGACGGCGCTGGGGGGGCGGCGGCGACGGCGTGGGGCTCCGGGCGGCTCGGGCTCCGGGCTCCGGGGTCGGGTGGTGGTGGCGGTGGTGGCGGGGTGGCGGCATATATATGGGGCGGGCGGCGGCGACTTGGGAAGGGGTCGCCTGGGTGGAGTCCGCTCGGACTCCCCTCGGCGTCTGCAGCTGCCTCGCCGGCGGCAAGGGCGGAGGGCGGCGGCGGCGGCATGGGTCAAGCGTGGCTCGGCTGGGCCTTTGGCCCGGTCCGGTATGGGTCCGCTTGCTTTTTTAAACATTCCGCCAAAAGAAAAAAAAATTCCTAGAAAAATAAATAAAAATCTAAAAATTCCAAAATAAGTTTTCTCCATCTAAATAAAATATTTAGAACTAGATGAACTTATCTTGGCCCCTAAAATGCAATTTTTTAAACATATGCAAATTTTTCTAGGGCATTTAAAATTCCAAATAAAATCAAATAAAACCCAAATAATGATTTTAACATTTTTCCTCCGTTATTTCAATTATTTTGGAGAAGTCATATTATCTCCCCTCATTTATTTTAAATGAAATATTTTTCCGGAGAGAAAAATAATTAAAATCCAATATCCTCGACTTTCATTGATTGATAAAATTCGAATATGAAAATTGAAAACTCCCCAACTCTCTCCGAGGGTCCTTGAGTTGCTTAGGATTTTCGAGGATAGCAAATGAATATGCAATAAAATATGATATGCATGGATGACCTATGTATAACATGCCAAATTGAAAATTTGGGATGTTACAAGCATTTGAAATACTTAAGAAAGCTTTAATTTCTGCACCTATTGTTCAGCCTCCTGATTGGAATTTACCATTTGAAATCATGAGTGATGCTAGTGATTATGCTGTAGGGGCTGTTCTAGGACAAAGAGTTGATAAGAAATTAAATGTTATCCAATATGCTAGTAAAACTCTAGAGAGTGCCCAAAGAAATTATGCTACTACTGAAAAGGAATTTTTAGCAGTTGTATTTGCTTGTGATAAGTTCAGACCTTATATTGTTGATTCTAAAGTAACTATTCACACTGATCATGCTGCTATTAAATATCTTATGGAAAAGAAAGATGTTAAACCTAGACTTATTAGATGGGTTCTCCTGCTACAAGAATTTGATTTGCATATTATTGATAGAGAGGGAGCCAAGAACCCCGTTACAGACAATTTGTCTAGGTTAGAGAATGTTCTTGATGACCCACTACCTATTGACGATAGCTTTCCTGATGAACAATTAGCTATCATAAACGCTTCTCGCACTGCTCCATGGTATGCTAATTATGATAATTACATTGTTGCTAAATTCATACCACCTAGTTTCACATACCAGCAAAAGAAAAAAAATTCTATGATTTAAGACATTACTTCTGGGATGACCCACACCTTTATAAAGAAGGAATAGATGGTGTTATTAGACGTTGTATACCTGAGCATGAACAGGAACAGATCCTACAAAAGTGTCACTCCGAAGCTTATGGAGGACACCATGCTGGAGATAGAATTGCACATAAGGTATTGCAATCCGGTTTTTATTGGCCTACTCTCTTCAAAGATGCCCATAAGTTTGTCTTATCTTGTGATGAATGATACGTCTCCAACGTATCTATAATTTTTGATTGCTCCATTCTATATTATCTACTGTTTTGGACATTATTGGGCTTTATTATTCACTTTCATATTATTTTTGGGACTAACCTATTTACCGGAGGCCCAGCCCAGAATTGCTGTTTTTTTGCCTATTTCAGAGTTTCGCAGAAAAGGAATATCAAATGGAGTCCAAACGGAATGAAACCTTTGGGAACGTGATTTTTAGGAAGATTATGATCCGAGAGACTTGGACCCTACGTCAAGAAACAAAGGAGGAGTCCATGAGGTAGGGGGGCGCGCCCACCCCTGTATGCCCTCCACCCTCGTGGGCCCCTGTTGCTCCACCAACGCATTCTTCCTCCTATATATACCTCACGCACTTCAAACGATCGACACGGAGCCAAAACCTAATTCTACCACCGCAACCTTCTGCACCCACGAGATCCCATCTTGGGGCCTGTTCGAGCTCACGAGGGGGCATCCATCACGGAGGGCTTCTACATCAACACCATAGCCTCTCCGATGAAGTGTGAGTAGTTTACTTCAGACCTTCGGGTCCATAGTTAGTAGCTAGATGGCTTCTTTTCTCTTTTTGGATCTCAATACAATGTTCTCCCTCTCTCGTGGAGATCTATTCGATGTAATCTTCTTTTTGTGTGTTTGTTGAGACCGATGAATTGTGGGTTTATGATCAAGATTATCTATGAACAATATTTGAATCTTCTCTGAATTCTTTTATGTATGATTGGTTATCTTTGCAAGTATCTTCGAATTATCAGTTTGGTTTGGCCTACTAGATAGATCTTTCTTGCAATGGGAGAAGTGCTTAGCTTTGGGTTCAATCTTGCGGTGTCCTTTCCTAGTGACAGTAGGGGCAGCAAGGCGCGTATTTTATTGTTTCCATCGAGGATAACAAGATGGGGTTTTTATCATATTGCATGAATTTATCCCTCTACATCATGTCAACTTGCTTAAGGCGTTACTCTATTTTCATGAACTTAATACTCTAGATGCATGCTGGATAGCGGTCGATGAGTGGAGTAATAGTAGTAGATGCATGCAGGAGTCGGTCTACTTGTCTCGGACGTGATGCCTATATACATGATCATACCTAGATATTCTCATAACTATGCTCAATTCTGTCAATTGCTCAACAGTAATTTGTTCACCCACCGTAAAATACTTATGCTCTTGAGAGAAGCCACTAGTGAAACCTATGGCCCCCGGGTCTATCTTCATCATGTTAATCTTCCAACACTTAGTTATTTTCTTTGCTTTTTTTACTTTGATTTTATTTTACTTTGCACCTTTATCACAAAAATACCAAAAATATTATCCCATCATATCTATCAGATCTCACTCTCGTAAGTGACCGTGAAGGGATTGTCAACCCCTTATCGCGTTGGTTGCGAGGATTTATTTGTTTTGTGTAGGTACGAGGGACTCGCGCGTAGCCTCCTACTGGATTGATACCTTGGTTCTCAAAAACTGAGGGAAATACTTACGCTACTTTGCTGCATCACCCTTTCCTCTTCAAGGGAAAACCAACGCAGTGCTCAAGAGGTAGCAATGAATGTCAAAGAATTGGTAATATTAGTAGTCGTCAAGAAATGCCTATGAATTATTCACTCGTTATTGAACCATTTGATGTTTGGGGCTTTGATTATATGAGACCATTTCCTTCCTCTAATTGGTATATACATATTTTAGTCGCTATTGATTACGTTACTAAGTGGGTAGAAGCTATTCCTATTAGTAGTGCTGATCATCACACCTCTATTAAGATGCTTAAAGAAGTTATTTTTCCGAGGTTTGGAGTCCCTAGATATTTAATGACTGATGGTGGTTCACATTTTATTCATGGTGCTTTTCGTAAAATGGTTGCTAAGTATGGTGTTAATCATAGAATTGCATCTCCATATCACCCGCAATCTAGTGTTCAAGTAGAACTGAGTAATAGAGAGCTCAAATTAATTTTGCAAAAGACTGTCAATAGATCTAGAAAGAATTGGTCCAAGAAACTTGATGATGCATTATGGTCCTATAGAACTGCATATAAAAATCCTATGAGTATGTCTCCGTATAAAATGGTCTATGGAAAAGCATGTCACTTACCTCTCGAACTAGAACATAAGGCATATTGGGCCATTAAAGAGCTCAACTATGATTTCAAACTTGCCGGTGAGAAGAGGCTATTTGACATTAGCTCACTTGATGAATGGAGAACCTAGGCCTATGAGAATGCCAAACTATTTAAAGAAATGGTTAAAAGATGGCATGACAAAAGGATACAAAAGCGTGAGTTTAATGTAGGTGATTATGTTTTGCTATACAACTCTCGTTTAAGATTTTTTGCAGGCAAACTTCTCTCTAAATGGGAAGGTCCTTACGTTATCGAGGAAGTCTATCATTCTGATGCCATAAAAATCAACAACTTTGAAGCCACAAATCCGAAGGTGGTGAACGGTCAAAGAATCAAACATTATATCTCAGGTAATCCTATAAATGTTGAAACCAATGTTATAGAAACCGTAACCCCGGAGGAATACATAAGAGACACTTTCTAGAAAGTTTCAGACTCCGAAAAGGAATAGGTATGTGGTACGGTAAGTAAACCGACTCCAAAACAGTTCTAATGGCAATTTTTCTCCGTTTTGGAATATTTAAGAAAATAGGAAAAATAAAAAGTAGTCCGGGAAGGACACGAGGCTTCCACGAGGGTGGAGGGCGCGCCCTACCCCCTGGGCGCGCCCCCTGCCTTGTGGGCACCTCGTGTGCTCTCCGGACTCCGTTTTCTTCCACGATACTTCCTTTGGTCGGTAAAAATTCATTATATAATCTCCCGAAGGTTTTGACCACAGTACCACGCAATTATCCTCTGTTTTCGTTTCGAGCTGTTTTTTGCCAGAGTTGTCAAGGCCAGGCATCATGTCGTCCCCCTCCTCCAACAATGATGACAACGATGCTTGGCAAATGAAGATAGAGCTGAAGAAAGAAGAACCCGGGATATCAACAAGGATGATGGGATCAAGAAGGCCATGGAAGACCAAGTCCCGACAGTAGAAGATGAAAACATCCTCCAACCTCATCACAATCTTCTTACCCCAACGGAGATTGAAGCTTTAAAGATGATTGAGTTAGCTCGCATACAAAATAAGTATCTCACGCGTGAAAATATTTTGTTGAAGGAGCACATCACCGCACTCAAGGGCATTATTCGCAAATTGGAGGATCTCCTACGCTCGATGTGCGACTATCCATCATCACCACCATCTTCTTCACCAGCAAAGGAGAACTGAGTATTGGGTATGGGCACTCCCCTTGGCAACTGCCAAGCTTGGGGGAGCTGCCCGGGTATCGTATCACCATCACACACCTATCTTTATCGTTTTTCTTAGTTCAATCCTTTTGGTAATATCTTGATCTAGTAGAATAAAGTTTTAGTATGATCTAGTTTTGAGTTTTGCTTTATGATCCTTCTATGTAATCGAGTCCGTGAGCTATATATAATAAAGATTAGTGCTGAGTCAAGGGCTTGATTATCTTGCTATGATCTTGAGAGAATTAAAGAAAAAGAAAGAATAAAAAGAAAAAAGATCATATTGATCTTATGGAGAGTAATGACTTCACATATAAAGAGTATGATGAATAAAAGTTGTTGAGAGTTGACAAACATAGTTTTGGTCATCGTTGCAATTAATAGGAAGTAATAAAGAAAGAGAGGTTTTCACATATAAATATACTATCTTGGACATCTTTTATTATTGTGAGCACTCACTAAAGTATGACATGCTAAAGAGTTGATGTTGGACAAGGAAGACAACGTAGTGGGTTATGTTTTCTTATATCTGAAATAAAGTATATTGTCATGGATCATCCAACATGTTGAGCTTGCCTTTCCCTATCATGCTAGCCAATTCTTTGCACCAATTAGATACTACTTGTGCTTCTGAATATCCCTTAAACTAGTTTTGCCATGAGATTACACCATACCTACCTATGGATTGAGTAAGATCCTTCAAGTAAGTTGTCATCGGTGCATGCAATAAAAATTGCTCTCTAAATATGTATGATTTATTAGTGTGGAGAAAATAAGCTTTATACGATCTTGTGATGTGTAAGAAATAAAAGCAACAGACCGCATAATAAAGGTCCATATCACAAGTGGCAATATAAAGTGACATTCTTTTGCATTAAGATTTCGTGCATCCAACCATGAAAGCGCATGACAACCTCTGCTTCCCTCTGCGAAGGGCCTATCTTTTACTTTTATCCTCTACCTTATACAAGAGTCATGGTGATCTTCACCTTTCCTTTTTACATTTTATCCTTTGGAAAGCACCTTGTGTTGGAAAGATCCTGATATATATATCTAATTGGATGTAAGTTAGCATGAACTATTATTGTTGACATTACCCTTGCGGTAAAGGTTGGGAGGCGAAACTATAAGCCCCTATCTTTCCCTGTGTCCGATTAAAACTTCATAACCACAAGTATTGCGTGAGTGTTAGCAATTATGAAATACTAAATGATAGTTGAGTATGTGGACCCGCTGAAAAGCTCTCATATTGACTCTTTCCGATGTTATGATAAATTGCAATTGCTTCAATGACCGAGATCACAGTTTGTTAGTTTTCAATGAAGTTTCTGATTCATACTTTACATTGTGAATAGGTTATTACCCGAGCATAAGAAATCATATGACAAAATATATATGTTGCTGCTATAAGAATGATCATGATGCTCTCATGTCCGTATTTTATTTTATCGACACCTCTATCTCTAAAGATGTCGACATATTTATCGTTATCGGCTTCCGCCTGAGGACAAGCGAGGTCTAAGCTTGGGGGAGTTGATACGTCCATTTTGCATCATGCTTTTATATCGATATTTATTGCATTATGGGCTGTTATTACACGCTATGTCACAATACTTATGCCTATTCTCTCTTATTTTACAAGGTTTACATGAAGAGGGAGAATGCCGGTAGTTAGAATTCTGGGCTGGAAAAGGAGAAAATATTAGAGACCTATTCTGCACAACTCCAAATGTCCTGAAACTCCACGGAAGTTGTTTTTGCAATTAATAAAAAATACTGAGCGAAGAAAGTACCAGAGGGGGCCCACACCCTGCCACGAGGGTGGGGGCGCGCCTACCCCCCGCGCGCCTCGCCTCGTGGCCCTTCGGCAGGCCTCAGTGTCCATCTTCCGCTATATGAAGTCTTTTACCCGAAAAAATCATTAGCAAGCTGAAGAAACTCCGCGCCACGAGGCGGAACCTTGGCGGAACCAATCTAGGGTTCCGGCGGAGCTGTTCTGCCGAGGAAACATCCCTCTGGGAGGGGGAAATCATCGCCATCGTCATCACCAACGATCCTCTCATCGGGAGGGGGGTCAATCTCCATCAACATCTTTACAACACCATCTCCTCTAAAACCGTAGTTCATCTCTTGTATCCAATCTTTGTCCCAAAGCCTTAGATTGGTACCCGTGGGTTGCTAGTAGTGTTGATTACTCCTTGTAGTTGATGCTAGTTGGTTTATTTGGTGGAAGATCATATGTTCAGATCCTTTATGCATATTAATACCCCTCTGATTATGAACATTAATATGATTTGTGAGTAGTTACGTTTGTTCCTGAGGACATGGGAGAAGTCTTGCTATAGGTAGTCATGTGAATTTGGTATTTGTTCGATATTTTGATGAGATGTATGTTGTCTATCCTCTAGTGGTGTTATGTGAACATCGACTACATGACACTTCACCATTGTTTGGGCCTAGAGGAAGGCATTGGGAAGTAATAATTAGATGATGGGTTGCTAGAGTGACAGAAGCTTAAACCCTAGTTTATGAGTTGCTTCGTAAGGTGCTGATTTGGACCCATATGTTTCATGCTATGGTTAGGTTTAGCTTAATACTTCTTTTGTAGTTGTGGATGCTTGCAATAGGGGTTAATCATAAGTGGGATGCTTGTCCAATAAAGGACAACACCCAAGCACCTGTACACCCACATACCAAATTATCAAAGTAATGAACGCGAATCATATGAACGTGATGAAAACTAGCTTGACAATAATTCCCATGTGTCCTCGGGAGCGTTTTCCTTCATATAAGAGTTTGTCGGGGCTTGTCCTTTGCTACAAAAAGGACTGGGCCATCTTGCTACACCTTATTTACTTTCATTACTTGTTACCCATTACAAGTTACCTTATCACAACACTATCTGTTACCGATAATTTCAGTGCTTGCAGAGAATACCTTACTGAAAACTGCTTATCATTTCCTTCCGCTCCTCATTGGGTTTGAAACTCTTACTTATCGAAAGGACTAGGCTAGATCCCCTACACTTGTGGGTCATCATTCCTACAGGCGAAATAATGTCCTGATGGAAACCTTTAGAAGGTGTCCAAAGAAGGGGTCATATTTCACATGGCAGAGTATTTTTGCCAGTCTGTAGACTTTCAAGGATCAGGACATGAAGTCAACATAAGGGATAGGGTGCCTGGTAGCCCGTCAAGCAAAGTGACTTCTGCAAAGGGTCGGTGCTTATTACGAACATTTGATGATCTTATTAACCCAATAATAGGACAATGGAATGAAGGAAGGGGTAATCTTATTTATGTGGATGCAGATAGAATCTCGAGAATTCAATTCAGCACACACTTGATAGAGGGTATTTTGTGTGTGGCACAAAACGAAGTCCTATTCCTTTTCTGTGCTCTCAACATATTACATTGAACGGGTTCATCAGTTCGGTTCAAGGCTTAGAAGAGATGTCGATGGGCCTAACTTCTACTGGCAATCCGGTTTGGGATATTCTTTGTAAACTACAAGTGCCTTCTAAAATTCAAAAATTGGTTGGATGGCTCTCCATGGGATTATTCCGGGTATGTCTGATTCTTACCAAAAAGGCTTTACACCCTGCTTTATATATAAAGAAACCACCACTGGCATAAAAAGTTACGAACAGGGTTCCAAAAGAAAAAAGAAAAGAGGAAAAGACAATCAACAAAAGACATGAACGAAAAAGTCCAAGGTTAATGCTGAGATCACAACTAAACAAGCCCTAAAAGAAAAACAAAGGCCAGCACAAGCCAAGACTGAAAGTACAATAGGGGCGTAATCTGGTTCCAGCGGCGGAGGCGGGAGAGGCGGCGCCAAGCGACGAGCCAATGAGCGAAGATCTGCAATCATGGAGTCGATGTCGACGCGCTCCTGTCCTCGGCTAAGCGGCTTCCATAGCTGCAGGAAACCACATAGTTTGTAGACAGCGTCAGAAGATCGTCACAGCGGAGAGTGTTCAATCACAAGCCTGTTGTGGACTGTCCACAAAGTCCAAACAAGCACTCCTACACCAAGCCACCTAATGCAGCGAGGGCCGGGAGAGCAAGCTTGAATCTCGTGAAAGAGTTCCCGGAAGTTCGACTGGTAGCACCCGCCACCTACTACTTGACGAAAACAACTCCAAAGGAACGAGCCGTCACACAAGAGAAGAAGATGTGATTAGACCCTTCCTCTACATCGCAAAGAGGGAACTGGTCATTCCCAGGGCCATTGCGTTTGAGCAGCTCCTGATAGATCCTCTAAGAACACCTAGGCTAGATTAGATCGGTAGCAATCTTTATTCATTGACCTGTCTATGCATGTGATAGGGAGAACAGAGAAATGGGAAGGAGAGAGGAGTACCTTCTCCTTGGCTCGATGAGCCCGAGGTGCCGGCCATGGTGGAGGGGTGCCGATGATGGCAGGAAGTGGGTGGGATGGTGGTGGCGCTTCCCGTCAGCACTGCGCTTGCCCTAGATCGGTAGGGTGTGTCGGTGGGGTGTACGGCTCGCGACGAACCTCGTGTTTCGTACCGCCAGCCCGCACCTCTTTATCTAGCGCAGGTGACAGGGGCCCATCAACCATAGTGGGTTGGGCGCCCCCGATCAAGGCGCGGATCTAAGGGCCCGGTGGGCCGTTGGGCCCACACAGGAGGAGATCATCATCCTAACATTCTCCCCCTTGATCTCAACTTTACTTTTAACTATATACTTTTTACTTTACTCGTTTCATCACAGATTAATACATAGACCATGTTTCATCGTCACAGCTCAGTTGCCGATAGAATCAGACAGCTACAACATACCTCTCTGTTTTGAGACAAATTCTATTCCTTTTGGGTCTCTCATGATTCAGGAATCATAGGCTTTCCCTTAAACCCATGCTGGCTAAGTGTTCCTTGAACACATTGGGTGGTAAGCCTTTCGTAAGTGGATCTGCAAGCATATCCTTTGTCCTTATATGCTCGAGACTTATAGTGTGATCCTGGATTTTATCTTTCACAACATAATACTTTATCTCTATTGTTTTGGCAGCATTACTAGACTTGTTATTGTGAGCATAAAATAATGCGGGCTAGTTGTCACAGTACATCTTTAGTGGTTTGTCAATACAATCTACCACTTTCAAGTCGGGTATAAATTTCTTTCACCATATCGCCTGCCCGATGACCTCATAACATGCTATAAATTCTGCATACATCATGGACGATGCAACTATCGAATGTTTGGATCTTCTCCATGAAATAGCCCCTCTAGCGAGAGTGAACACGTATCCTGACGTGGATTTTCTATCATCTCTGTCTCCCGCAAAATCTGCGTCTGAATACCCTCTTATCTCTAGGGAATCAGATCTCCTGTATGTTAGCATGTGGTCCTTCGTTCCTTGCACATAACACAATGCTTTCTTTACCATCTTCCGGTGCTCTGTGTCTGGATTCTCCTGATATCTACCGAGTACCCCGGTGATAAAAGCTAAGTCAGGGCGAGTGCACACTTGTGCATACTGTAAACTTCCAACAGCCGAAGCATATGGTACTGCTTTCATTTGATCAATCTCGTATTGGTTCTTGGGACATTGGAATTTCCCAAAATTGTCACCCTTGACTGTAGCAGCAGGTGTGGCTTTACTCGCATGCATAGTATACTTTTTAAGAACCTTTTCTAAGTATGCCTTATGCGATAGTCCTAAAACTCCATTTTTCCTATCTTGGTGAATTTCTATGCCCAAAACATATGATGCTTCACCAAGATTTGTTATATCAAAATTTGAGGACAAGAACTTCTTTGTTTCTTGTAGCAGACTAACATCACTGCTAGCAAGCAAGATATCATCAACATACAAGATTAGGAAAATAGATTTTCCATTTTTAAACTTTGCATAAACGGAGTTATCCTCAACAATCTCTTTAAATCCAAATCTTTTAGTTGTCTCATTAAACTTAGATACCACTATCTAGAGGCTTGCCTTAATCCATAAGTATATTTCTTCAGGCAGCATCCCATTTCTTCCCTACCTTCCATGATAAAACCCTTGGGTTGTTGATACGTCTCCGTCGTATCTATAATTTTTTATTGTTCCATGCCAATATTATACAACTTTCATATACTTTTGGCAACTTTTTATACTATTTTTGGGACTAACATATTGATCCAAAGGCTCAAAGCAGTTCCTGTTTGTTGCATGTTTTATGTTTCGCAGAAACCCCATATCAAACGAAATCCAAATGGGATAAAAACAGACAGAGAATATTTTTGGAATATTTGGAGAATATGGGAGGAAGAATCAACGCGAGACGGTGCCCGAGGTGGCCACGAGGCAGGGGGCGCGCCTGCCCCCTGGGCACGCCTGCCCCCCTCGTGGGCCACCCATAAGGCGGTTGCTGCTCTACTTTGGCCGAAACAAAGCTAATTTTTGGAGATAAAAAATCTCGGCGAAGGATTCAATCCAATCGGAGTTACAGATCTCCATATATATACGAAATGGTGAAAGGGCAGAGAACCAGAACGCAGAAACAGAGAGAGACAAAGAGACAGATCCAATCTCGGAGGGGCTTTTGCCCCTCCCATGCCATGGAGGCCAAGGACCAGAGGGGAAACCCTTCTCCCATCTAGGGAGGAGGTCAATGAAGAAGAAGACGAAGGGGCCCCCTCTCCCCTTCTCTTCCGGTGGCGCCGGAATGTTGCCGTGGCCATCATCATCACCGCAATCTTCACCAACAACTTCACCGCCATCATGACCAACTCTTACCCCCCTCTATGCAGCGGTGTAACCTCTCTCTTACCCGCTATACTCTCTATTTAAACATGGTGCTCAATGCTATATATTATTTCCCAATGATGTATGGCTATCTTATGATGTTTGAGTAGATCCGTTTTGTCCTATGGGTTATTTGATGATCAAGATTGGTTTGAGTTGCATGTTTTATTATTAGTGTTGTCCTATGGTGCTCTCCGTGTCGCGCAAGCGTGAGGGATTCCCGCTGTAGGGTTTGCAATATGTTCATGATTTGCTTATGGTGGGTGGCGTGAGTGACAGAAGCACAGACCCGAGTAAGTAGGTTGTTTGCGTATGGGATAAAGGAGACTTGATGCTTTAATGCTATGGTTGGGTTTTACCTTAATGATCTTTAGTAGTTGCGGATGCTTGCTAGAGCTCCAATCGTAAGTGCCTATGATCCAAGTAGAGAAAGTATGTTAGCTTATGCCTCTCCCTCCAATAAAACTGCAATAATGATTACCGGTCTAGTTATCGATTGCCTAGGGACAAATAACTTTCTCGTAACAAAAAGTTCTCTACTAAAACTCATTTAGTTGTGTCTTTATCTAAACAGCCCCTACTTTTTATTTACATGCTCTTTATTTTCTTGCAAACCTATCCAAAAACACCTACAAAGTACTTCTAGTTTCATACTTGGTCTAGGTAAAGAGAACGTTAAGCGTGCGTAGAGTTGTATCGGTGGTCGATAGAACTTGAGGGAATATTTGTTCTACCTTTAGCTCCTCGTTGGGTTCGACAATCTTACTTATCGAAAGAGGCTACAATTGATCCCCTATACTTGTGGGTTATCAAGACCTTTTTCCGGCGCCGTTGCCGGGGAGCCATAGCGTGGGGTGAATATTCTCGTGTGTGCTTGTTTGCTTTATCACTAAGTAATTTTTATTTGTTATTCTTAGTTGTTTTCTATCTTTAGTTATGGGTAGGAAACGCAAAATACGAAAAAAATAGTTGTACCTACTGAACCAATGGTTGAAGAACCACTCAAAATCCATCACACTCCTGAAGCTTATTACTTGGATCATCTTTGATCCCTATGTGCTCGTGCTGAAACCCCAACTAGCTTAGTTGAGGGCAAATCTTTAGATGAGCATGCTTGTTATGTGCGACACCTTATATCTGAAAAAGGGAAACTTTTACTGGGTCAAATTCATCGTTTGCAATGCTATGCTTGGAATTTATGTGAAATATATGATTTTACTTGTTGTTCTGAAAACCCTAAGAAACACCTTCCCTATCAATGTGAGTTTAGTGATAATGGAATCGTATCTTCGTATGCTAAGGGTGTTTATAATTACTATGATGTTCAACAAATTGAAGAATTTTTTGCTTTTAAGGGTGCCTACGAAATTGCTTCTTTGATTGAAAAGTATGATGCTACTCTTTACAAATCTGAAAACTTTTCCATACTTAAATATTGCTATGATAATTATGCTTCTAATGCCTATGTTGAACCATATATTGAGGACTACTCCGCTGTCCAAGAAGAGACTAATATTTTGCAGGAGTCTATGGAAGAAGAAATTGATAAAATTATGAGCTCATTGGATGAAAAAGATGATGAGGAGAGCGAAGAACAAAAGGAGGAAGATTGGATTAGCTACCCGTGCCCACCTTCTAATGAGAGTAACTCTTGAACTCATACATTGTTTAATTTCCCTTCATGCTTACCGAAGGATGATTGCTATGATGATTATTATGATCCCGTTGATTCTCTTGAAATATCCCTTTTTGATGATGCTTGATATGCTTGTGGTCAATATGCCAATATGAATTATGCTTATGGAGATGAACTTTCTATTGTTCCTTATGTTAAACATGAAATTGTTGCTATTGCACCCACACATGATAGTCCTATTATCTTTTTGAATTCTCCCAACTACACTATATCGGAGAAGTTTACCCTTATTATGGATTATATTGATGGGTTGCCTTATACCGTTGCACATGATGTTTTTTGATGAATATAATATGCATGCGCTTGCTTCTCCTACTTGCAATTATTATGAGAGAGGAACTATATCTCCACCTCGCTATGTTTCCAACATGATAAAATTGCAAGAAACTGTTTATACTATGCATTGGCCTTTACTTTGTGTGCATGAATTGTTCTTTTATGACATGCCGATGCATAGGAAGAGAGTTAGACTTCCTTGTTGCATGATATATGTTGCCTTGTGCTCACTACTAAATACCAAATCATTGCTAATTAAAATTGGCTTTGATATACCTTGGGATCCGGGTGGATTCACTACTTGAGCACTATATGCCTAGCTTAATGGCTTTAAAGAAAGCGCTGCCAGGGAGACAACCCAGAAGTTTTAGAGAGTAATTTATTTCTGTTGAGTGCTTTTATATAGTTTAAAAACAAAAAAAATAAAGAGGGGAACCCGAAACTTTTCAAAAAGAAAAGCGAAAGTGAGAAAGACGAGCATTGTTGAAGTGGGAGCTAGCCTTGAACTTTGTTCATGCTCACGGAAACTTTGTGAATGTTGATTACTGAAACTTTTCCATTGTATTATAAAAATAATTATCCCCTTGTACAATTCCATTGTATTATAAAAATAATGTGCTAAGGTTTGCCTTTAGGATGTTTACAATGCTTGTTGGTTTGTACGGTGCAGGACAGAAACTTTGGCTGTAGTGCGCGATTTTTCCTTTTTTACTGGAACGTCAAATGGTTCTGATTCCTTTTGCACTGTCTTTCTATACAAATTGTTTATTTTCCTAATTTTGGCAGAATTTTTCAAGTATAAGAAGTATGGTGAATGTTCATATTATTACATACTGTTCTGCTTTAGACAGATTCTGTTTTTAATACATAGTTTGCTTGTTTTGATGAAACTATCGATTTATATCAGTGGATTAAGCCATGGAAAAGTTATATTACAGTAGCTATAATGCAAAAACAAAATGTGAATTGGTTTGCAGTAGTACTTAGAGTAGTGATTTGCTTTATTATACTAACGGATCTTACCGAGTTTTTTGTTGAAGTTTTGTGTGGATGAAGTGTTCGATGATCGAGAATGTATCGATGTGAGAAGAAGGAACAGAGGCAAGAGCTCAAGCTTGGGGATGCCCAAGGCACCCCAAGTAAATATTCAAGGAGACTCAAGCGTCTAAGCTTGGGGATGCCCCGGAAGGCATCCCCTCTTTCTTCAACAAGTATCTGTATGTTTTCGGATTCATTTCATTCATGCGATATGTGCAAATCTTGGAGCGTCTTTTGATTTAGTTTTCATTTTTATTTTATGCACCATGCTGGTATGAGATAGTCCTTGGTTGATTTATAGAATTCTCTTTGCACTTCACTTATATCTTTTGAGTATGGCTTTACAGAATCCTTCATGTGCTTCACTTATATCATTTGAAGTTTGGATTGCCTGTTTCTCTTCACATAGAAAACCGCCATTTGTAGAATGCTCTTTTGCTTCACTTATATTTGTTAGAGCGTGGGCATATCTTTTGTAGAAAGAATTAAACTCTCTTGCTTCACATATATCTATTTAGAGAGTTGACAGGAATTGGTCATTCACATGGTTAGTCATAAAATCCTACATAAAAACTTGCAAATCACTGAATATGATATGTTTGATTCCATGCAATAGTTTTGCGATATAAAGATGGTGATATTAGAGTCATGCTAGTGGGTAGTTGTGGATTGTAGAAATACTTGTGTTGAAGTTTGTGATTCCCGTAGCATGCACGTATGGTGAACCGTTATGTGATGAAGTCGGAGCATGATTTATTTATTGATTGTCTTCCTTATGAGTGGCGGTCGGGGATGAGCGATGGTCTTTTCCTACCAATCTATCCCCCTAGGAGCATGCGCGTAGTACTTTGTTTTGATGACTAATAGATTTTTGCAATAAGTATGTGAGTTCCTTATGACTAATGTTGAGTTCATCGATTATACGCACTCTCACCCTTCCATCATTGCTAGCCTCTTCGGTATCGTGCATTGCCCTTTCTCACCTCGAGAATTGGTGCAAAATTCGCCAGTGCATCCAAACCCCGTGATACGATACGCTCTATCACACATAAGCCTCCTTATATCTTCCTCAAAACAGCCACCATACCTACCTATCATGGCATTTCCGTAGCCATTCCGAGATATATTGCCATGCAACTTCCATCATCATCATATACATGACTTGAGCATTCATTATCATATTGCTTTGCATGATCGTAAGATAGCTAGCATGATATTTTCATGGCTTGTCCATTTTTTGATATCTTTGCTATGCTAGATCATTGCACATCCCGGTACACCGCCGGAGGCATTCATATAGAGTCATATCTTTGTTCTAGTATCGAGTTTAATATTGAGTTGTAAGTAAATAAAAGTGTGATGATCATCATTATTAGAGCATTGCCCCAGTGAGGAAAGGATGATGGAGACTATGATTCCCCCACAAGTCGGGATGAGACTCCAGACGAAAAAAAGAAAAAAAGAGAAAGGCCAAAAAAAGGCCAAAAAAAGAAAAAAAGAAAAACAATGAGAGAAAAATAGAGAAAGGGCAATGTTACTACCCTTTTACCACACTTGTGCTTCAGAGTAGCACCATGTTCTTCATATAGAGAGTCTCTTGAGTTATCACTTTCATATACTAGAGGGAATTTTCATTATAGAACTTGGCTTGTATATTCCAATGATGGGCTTCCTCAAATGCCCGAGGTCTTCATGAGCAAGAAAATTGGATGCACACCCACTTAGTTTCAGTTTGAGCTTTCATACACTTATAGCTCTAGTGCATCCGTTGCATGGCAATCCCTACTCCTCATATTGACATCAATTGATGGGCATCTCCATAGCCCGTTGATTAGCCGCGTCGATGTGAGACTTTCTCCTTTTTGTCTTCTCCACACAAACTCCACCATCATATTCTATTCCACCTATAGTGTTATGTCCATGGCTCACGCTCATGTACTGCGTGAAAGTTGAAAAGGTTTGAGAACATCAAAAGTATGAAACAATTGCTTGGCTTGTCATCGGGGTTGTGCATTATGTGAATATTTTGTGTGGTGAAGATGGAGCATAGCCAGACTATATGATTTTGTAGGGATAACTTTCTTTGGCCATGCTATTTTGAAAAGACATGATTGCTTTATTAGTAGGCTTGAAGTATTATTGTTATTTTATGTCAAATGATAGACTATTGCTTTGAATCACTCGTGTCTTAATATTCATGCCATGATTGGATTACATGATCAAGATTATGCTAGGTAGCATTCCACATCAAAAATTATCTTTTTTATCATTTACCTACTCGAGGACGAGCAGGAATTAAGCTTAGATGCTGATACGCTCCGTCAGATCTATAATTTTTGATTGTTCCATACCAATATTATACAACTTTCATATACTTTTGGCAACTTTTATACTATTTTTGGGACTAACATATTGATCCAAAGGCTCAAAGGCCATTTCTTGTTTGTTGCATGTTTTATGTTTTGCAGAAACCCCATATCAAACGGAATCCAAATGGGATAAAAACGGACGGAGAATATTTTTGGAATATTTGGAGAATATGGGAGGAAGAATCAACGCGAGACGGTGCCCGAGGTGGCCACGAGGCAGGGGGCGCGCCTGCCCCCTGGGCACGCCTGCCCCCCTCGTGGGCCACCCATAAGGCGGTTGCTGCTCTACTTTGGCCGCAAGAAAGCTAATTTTCGGGGAAAAAATCTTGGCGAAGGTTTCAATCCAATCGGAGTTACGGATCTCCATATATATACGAAACGGTGAAAGGGCAGAGAACCAGAACACAGAAACAGAGAGAGACAAAGAGATAGATCCAATCTCGGAGGGGCTTTAGCCCCTCCCACGCTATGGAGGCCAAGGACCAGAGGGGAAACCCTTCTCCCATCTAGGGAGGAGGTCAAGGAAGAAGAAGACGAAGGGGCCCCCTCTCCCCTTCTCTTCCGATGGCGCCGGAACGTGTTGGGGAACGTAGTAATTTCAAAAAAATCCTACGCACACGCAAGATCATGGTGATGCATAGCAACGAGAGGGGAGAGTGTTGTCCACGTACCCTCGTAGACCGAAAGCGTAAGCGTTAACACAATGCGGTTGATGTAGTCGTACGTCTTCACGCTCCGACCGATCAAGTACCGAACGCACGGCACCTCCGAGTTCAGCACACGTTCAGTCCGATGACGTCCCTCGAACTCCGATCCATCCGAGTGTTGAGGGAGAGTTTCGTCAGTACGACGGCGTGTTAACGATGATGATGTTCTACCGACGCAGGGCTTCGCCTAAGCACCGGTACAGTATTATCGAGGTGGACTATGGTGGAGGGGGGCACCGCACACGGCTAAAAGATCAACAGATCAATTGTTGTGTCTATGGGGTGCCCCTGCCCCCGTATATAAAGGAGCAAGGGAGGAGTAGGCCGGCCCTAGGAGGGGCGCGCCAAGGGAGTAGGATTCCTACTCCTAGTTGGAGTAGGTTTCCTCCTTTCCTAGTCCAACTAGGAGAAGGGGGGAAAGGGGGGAAGAGGAGAAGGAAGGGAGAGGGGGGCCGCGCCCCAAACCCTTTGTCCAATTCGGACTTGGCTTGGGAGGGGCGCACGCCACCTCCTAGCTGCTGCCTCTCCTTCCCACTAAGGCACATTAAGGCCCAATACTTCTTTCCCGTATTCCCGTAACTCCCCTGTACTCCAAAAAATACCGGAATTATTCGGAACCTTTCCGATGTCCAAATATAGCCGTCCAATATATCGATCTTTTCGTCTCGACCATTTCGAGACTCCTCGTCATGTCCCCGATCTCATCCGGGACTCCTAACTACCTTCGGTACATCAAAACTCATAAACTCATAATATAACCGTCATCAAAACTTTAAGCGTGTGGACCCTACGGGTTCGAGAACTATGTAGACATGACCGAGACACGTCTCCGGTCAATAACCAATAACGGAACCTGGATGCTCATATTGGCTCCCACATATTCTACGAAGATCTTTATCGGTCAAACCGCATAACAACGTACGTTGTTCCCTTTGTCATTGGTATGTTACTTGACCGAGATTCGATCGTCGGTATCTCAATACCTAGTTCAATCTCGTTACCGGCAGGTCTCTTTACTCGTTCCGTAATACATCATCTCACAACTAACTCATTAGTTTCAATGCTTGCAAGGCTTAAATGATGTGCATTACCGAGTGGGCCCAGAGATACCTCTCCGACAATCGGAGTGACAAATCCTAATCTCGAAATACGCCAACCCAACAAGTACCTTCGGAGACACCTGTAGAGCACCTTTATAATCACCCAGATTCGCCAGACGCTTTGGTAGCACACAAAGTGTTCCTCCGGTAAACGGGAGTTGCATGATCTCATAGTCATGGGAACATGTATAAGTCATGAAGAAAGCAATAGCAACATACTAAACGATCGAGTGCTAAGCTAACGGAATGGGTCAAGTCAATCACATCATTCTCCGAATGATGTGATCCCGTTAATCAAATGACAACTCATGTCTATGGTCAGGAAACATAACCATCTTCGATTAACGAGCTAGTCAAGTAGAGGCATACCAGTGACACTCTGTTTGTCTATGTATTCACACATGTATTATGTTTCTGGTTAATACAATTCTAGCAGGAATAATAAACATTTATCATGATATAAGGAAATAAATAATAACTTTATTATTGCCTCTAGGGCATATTTCCTTCAGTCTCCCACTTGCACTAGAGTCAATAATCTAGTTCACATCGCCATGTGATTTAACATCAATAGTTCACATCTTTATGTGGTTAACACCCATAGTTCACATCGACATGTGACCAACACCCAAAGGGTTTACTAGATTCAGTAATCTAGTTCACATCTCTATGTGATTAACACCCAAAGAGTACTAAGGTGTGATTGTGAGATAATTTTAGTCAACGGGTCTGTCACATTCAGATCCGTAAGTATTTTGCAAATTTCTATGTCTACAATGGTCTGCACGGAGCTACCCTAGCTAATTGCTCCCACTTTCAATATGTATCTAGACTGAGACTTAGAGCCATCTAGATTAGTGTCAAAACTTGCATCGACGTAACCCTTTACGATGAACCTTTTGTCACTTCCATAATCGAGAAACATATCCTTATTCCACTAAGGATAATTTTGATCACTGTCCAAAGGATCTACTCCTAGATCACTATTGTACTCCTTGCCAAACTCAGTGGTAGGGTATGCAATAGATCTGGTACACAGCATGGCATACTTTATAGAACCTATGGCTAAGGCATAGGGAATGACTTTCATTCTCTTTCTATCTTCTGTCGTGGTCGGGCTTTGAGTCGTACTCAATTTCGCACCTTGTAACACAGGCAAGAAACTCTTTCTTTGACTGTTCCATTTTGAACTACTTCAAAATCTTGTCAAGGTATGTACTTATTGAAAAAACTTATCAAGCGTCTTGATCTATCTCTATAGATCTTGATGCTCAAAATGTAAGCAGCTTCACGGAGGTCCTTCTTTGAAAAACTCCTTTCAAATACTCCTTTATGCTTTGCAGAATAATTCTACATTATCTCTGATCAACAATATGTCACTCACATATACTTATCAGAAAGGCTGTAGTGCTCCCACTCACTTTCTTGTAAATACAGGCTTCACCGCAAGTCTGTATAAAACTATATGCTTTGATCAACTCATCAAAGCGTATATTCCAACTCCGAGATGCTTGCACCAGTCCATAGATGGATCGCTGGAGCTTGCACACTTTGTTAGCATCCTTTGGATCGATAAAACCTTCAGGTTGCATCATATACAACTCTTCTTCCAGAAATTCATTCAGGAATGCAGTCTTTACATCCATTTGCCAAATTTCATAAAATGTGGCAATTTGCTAACATGATTCAGACAGACTTTAAGCATCGCTACGAGTGAGAAAATATCATCGTCAGTCAACACCTTGAACTTTGTCAAAAACCTTTTTTGACAAGTCTAGCTTTGTAGATAGTAACACTACTATCGGCGTCCGTCTTCCTCTTGAAAATCCATCTATTTTCTATGGCTTGCCGATCATCGGGCAAGTCAACCAAAGTCCACACTTTGTTCTCATACATGGATCCCATCTCAGATTTCATGGCCTCAAGTCATTTTGCGGAATCTGGGCTCATCATCGCTTCCTCATAGTTCGCAGGTTCATCATGGTCTAGTAACATGACTTCCAGAAAAGGACTACCGTACCACTCTGGTGCGGATCTTACTCTGCTTGACCTACAAGGTTCAGTAACAACTTGATCTAAAGTTTCATGATCATCATCATTAACTTCCTCACTAATTGGTATAGACGTCACAGGATCCGGTTTCTGTGATGAACTACTTTCCAATAAGGGATCAGGTACGGTTACCTCGTCAAGTTCTACTTTCCTCCCACTCACTTATTTCGAGAGAAACTCCTTCTCTAGAAAGGATCCATTCTTAGCAACGAATGTCTTGCCTTTTGGATCTGTGATAGAAGGTGTACCCAACTGTCTCCTTTGGTTATCCTATGAAGACACATTTCTCCGATTTGGGTTTGAGCTTATCAGGATGAAACTTTTTCACATAAGCATCGTAGCCCCAAACTTTAAGAAATGACAACTTTGGTTTCTTGCCAAACCACAGTTCATAAGGCGTCGTCTCAAGGGATTTTGATGGTGCCCTATTTAACATGAATGCAACTGTCTCTAATGCATAACCCCAAAACCAGAGTGGTAGATCGGTAAGAGACATCATAGATCGCACCATATCTAATAAAGTATGGTTATGACGTTCGAACACACCATTACACTGTGGTGTTCCAGGTGGCGTGAGTAGTGAAACTATTTCACGTTGTTTTAACTGAAGACCAAACTCGTAACTCAAATATTTTACCTATGCAATCATATCGTAGAAACTTTTATTTTCTTGTTACGATGATTTTCTACTTCACTCTGAAATTCTTTTGAACTTCTCAAACGTTTCAGACTCATGTTTTATCAAGTAGATATATCCATATCTGCTCAAATCATCTGTGAAGGTCAGAAAATAACGATACTTGCCGTGAGCCTTAATACTCATTGGACTGCATACATCAGTATGTATTATTTCCAATAAGTCAGTTGCTCGCTCCATTGTTCCAGAGAACGGCGTTTTAGTCATCTTGCCCATGAGGCATGGTCCACAAGCATCAAGTGATTCATAATCAAGTGATTCCAAAAGCCCATCAGCATGGAGTTTCTCCATGCGCTTTATACCAATATGACCTAAACGGCAGTGCCACAAATAAGTTGCACTATCATTATTAACTTTGCATCTTTTGGTTTCAATATTATGAAAATGTGTATCACCGCGATCGAGATCCAACAAACCATTTTCATTGAGTGTATGACCATAGAAGGTTTTATTCATGTAAACAGAACAACAATTATTCTCTAGCTTACATGAATAACTGTATTGCAATAAACATGATCCAATCATATTCATGCTCAACGCAAACACTAAATAATACTTATTTAGGTTCAACACTAATCCCAAAAATATAGGGAGTGTGCGATGATGATCATATCAATCTTGGAACTACTTCCAACACACATCGTCACCTCGCCCTTAACTAGTTCCTGTTCATTCTGCAACTCCCGTTTCGAGTTACTACTCTTAGCAACTGAACCAGTATCAAATACCGAGGGGTTGCTACGAACACTAGTAAAATACACATCAATAATCTGTATATCAAATATACCTTACTTTTCCATCCTTCTTATCCGCCAGATATTTGGGGCAGTTCCGCTTCCTGTGACCAGTCCCTTTGCAGTAGAAGCACTTAGTCTCAGGCTTAGGTCCAGACTTGGGCTTCTTCACTTGAGCAACAACTTGCTTGCCGTTCTTTTTGAAGTTCCCCTTTCTTCCGTTTGTCCCTTTACTTGAAACTAGTGGTTTTGTTAACCATCAACACTTTGATGCTCTTTCTTGATTTCTACCTTCATCGATTTCAGCATCGCGAAGTGCTCCGGAATTACTTTCGTCATCCCTTGCATATTATAGTTCATCACGAAGTTCTAGTAACTTGGTGATAGTGACTAGAGAATTCTGTCAATTACTATCTTATCTGGAAGATTAACTCCCACTTGATTCAAGAAATAGTAGTACCCAGACAATCTGAGCACATGCTCACTGCTTGAGCTATTCTCCTCCATCTTGTAGGCAAAGTACTGTCAGAGGTCTCATACCTCTCGACACGGGCATGAGTATGAAATACCAATTTCAACTTTTGGAACATCCTTATATGCTCCGTGGCGTTCAAAACCTTTTTGAAGTCCCGATTCTAAGCTGTAAAGCATGGTGCACTTAACTATCAAGTAGTCATCATACCGAGCTTTTGTCAAACGTTCATAATGTTTGCATATGCTCTTGCAATAGGTCCGTCACCTAGCGGTGCATCAAGGACATAATTTTTCTGTGCAGCAATGAGGATAGTCCTCAAATCACGGATCCAATCCGTATCATTGCTACTAACATCTTTCAATAGAGTTTTTCTCTAGGAACGTATCAAAAATAAAACAGGGGAGCTAAATGCGAGCTATTGATCAACAACATAGATATGCTAATACTACTAGGACTAAGTTCATGATAAATTTAAGTTCAAATTAATCATATTACTTAAGAACTCCCACTTAGATAGACATCCCTCTAATCCTCTAAGTGATCACGTGATCCATATCAACTAAACCATAACCGATCATGACGTGAAATGGAGTAGCTTTCAATGGTGAACATCACTATGTTGATCATATCTACTATATGATTCACGCTCAACAATTTGGTCTCAATGTTCCGAGGCCATATCTGCATATGCTAGGCTCGTCAAGTTTAACTTGAGTATTCTGCGTGTGCAAAACTGGCTTGCACCCGTTGTAGATGGACGTAGAGCTTATCACACCCGATCATCACGTGGTGTCTGGGCACGACGAACTTTGGCAACGGTGCATACTCAGGGGGAACACTTTTATCTTGAAATTTAGTGAGAGATCATCTTATAATGCTACCATCAATCAAAGCAAGATAAGATGCATAAAAGATAAACATCACATGCAATCAATATAAGTGATATGATATGGCCATCATCATCTTGTGCTTGTGGTCTCCATCTCCGAAGCACCGTTATGATCACCATCGTCACCGGCGCGACACCTTGATCTCCATCGTAGCATCGTTGTCGTCTCACCAATCTTATGCTTCTACGACTATCGCTACCGCTTAGTGATAAAGTAAAGCATTACAGGACGATTGCATTGCATACAATAAAGCGACAACCATATGGCTCCAGCCAGTTGCCGATAACTCGGTTACAAAACATGATCATCTCATACAATAAAATTTAGCATCATGTCTTGACCATATCACATCACAACATGCCCTGCAAAAACAAGTTAGACGTCCTCTACTTTGTTGTTGCAAGTTTTACGTGGCTGCTACGGGCTTAGCAAGAACCGTTCTTACCTACGCATCAAAACCACAACGATAGTTTGTCAAGTTGGTGCTGTTTTAACCTTCGCAAGGACCGGGCGTAGCCACACTCGGTTCAACTAAAGTTGAGAAACCGACACCGCCAGCCACCTATGTGCAAAGCACGCCGGTAGAACCAGTCTTATGTAAGCGTCACGCGTAATGTCGGTCCGGGCCGCTTCATCCAACAATACCGCCGAACCAAAGTATGACATGCTGGTAAGCAGTATGACTTATATCACCCACAACTCAATTGTGTTCTACTCGTGCACATGACATCTACGCATAAGACCAGGCTCGGATGCCACTGTTGGGGAACGTAGTAATTTCAAAAAAATTCCTACACACACGCAAGATCATGGTGATGCATAGCAACGAGAGGGGAAAGTGTTGTCCACGTACCCTCGTAGACCGAAAGCGGAAGCGTTAGCACAACGCGGTTGATGTAGTCGTACGTCTTCACGATCCGACTGATCAAGTACTGAACGCACGGCACCTCCGAGTTCAGCACACGTTCAGTCCGATGAAGTCCCTCGAACTCCGATTCAGCCGAGTGTTGAGGGAGAGTTTCGTCAGCACGACGGCGTGGTGACGATGATGATGTTCTACCGACACAGGGCTTCGCCTAAGCACCGCTACAGTATTATGGAGGTGGACTATGATGGAGGGAGGCACCGCACACGGCTAAAAGATCAACAGATCAATTGTTGTGTCTATGGGGTGCCCCTGCCCCCGTATATAAAGGAGCAAGGAAGGAGGAGGCCGGCCCTAGGAGGGGCGCGCCAAGGGAGTAGGATTCCTACTCCTAGTTGGAGTAGGTTTCCTCCTTTCCTAGTCCAACTAGGAGATGTTGGGGAACGTAGTAATTTCAAAAAATTTCCTACGATCACGCAAGACCATGGTGATGGCATAGCAACGAGAGGGGAGAGTGTCCGTCCACGTACCCTCGTAGACCGAAAGCGGAAGCGTTATAACAACGCTGTTGATGTAGTCGACGTCTCCACGATCCGACCGATCCAAGCACCGAACGACGGCACCTCCGAGTTCTGCACACGCTCAGCTCGATGACGATCCCGGACTCGATCCAGCAAAGTGTTGGGGATGAGTTCCGTCAAGACGACGGCGTGGTGACGATGTTGATGCTCCACCGACGCAGGGCTTCGCCTAAGCTCGCGACGATATGACTTCTCCGGCGCAGGCTTCTCCTAAGCTCATGACGATATGACCGAAGTGGAATATGGTGGAAGGGGCACCGCACACGGCTAAGGCAAGATCCGTAGATCAACTTGTGTGTCTTGGGGTGCCCCTGCCCCAGATATAAAGGAGCCAAGGGGAGGTGGCGGCCCTAGAGGAGGCGCACAAGGAGGAGTCCTACTCCCACCGGAGTAGGACTCCCCTCTCCTAGTTGGACTAGGATTGGAGGAGGGAAGAGGGAAGGCGCCCCCCCTTCCTTGTCCTATTCGGACTAGAGGGGGGGCGCGCCCACCTTGGCCTGCCCTTCCTCTTCTCCCATGGCCCATTAAGGCCCATGGACCTCCCGGGGTTCCGTAACCTCCCTGCATCTCAGTAAAATCCCGATTTCACCCGAACAATTCCGATGTCCAAATGTAGGCTTCCAATATATCAATCTTTATGTCTCGACCATTTCGAGACTCCTCGTCATGTCCATGATCACATCCGGACTCGAACAACCTTCGTGCATCAATACTTATAAACTCATTATGAACATCATCGAACGTTAAGCGTGCATGGACCCTATGGGTTCGAGAACTATGTAGACATGACCTAGAACCATTCTCGGTCAATAACCAATAGCGGAACCTGGATGCCCATATTGGTTCCTACATATTCTACTGAAGATCTTTATCGGTCAAACCGCATAACGACATACGTTGTTCCTTTGTCATCGGTATGTTACTTACCCGAGATTCGATCGTCGGTATCCAATACCTAGTTCAATCTCGTTACGTAAGTCTCTTTACTCGTTCCGTAATACATCATCTCACAACTAACTCATTAGTTGTAATGCTTGCAAGGCTTAAGTGATGTGCATTACCGAGAAGGCCTGAGATACCTCTCCGACAATCGGAGTGACAAAACCTAATCTCAAAATACGCCAACCCAACAAGTACCTTTGGAGACACCTGTAGTACTCCTTTATAATCACCCGATTCGCTGTGACGTTTGGTAGTACCAAAGTGTTCCTCCGTAAACGGAGTTGCATAATCTCATAGTTACAGGAACATGTATGGGTCATGAAGAAAGCATTAACATACTAAACGATCAAGTGTTAAGCTAACGGAATGGGTCATGTCAATCAGATCATTCAACTAATGATGTGACCTTGTTAATCAAATAACAACTCCTTGTTCATGGTTAGGAAACATAACCATCTTTGATTAACAAGCTAGTCAAGTAGAGGCATACTAGTGACATACTGTTTGTCTATATATTCACACATGTATTATGTTTCCGGTTAATACAATTCTAGCATGAATAATAAACATTTATCATGATATAAGGAAATAAATAATAACTTTATTTATTGCCTCTAGGGCATATTTCCTTCAGTCTCCCACTTGCACTAGAGTCAATAATCTAGATTACAAAGTAATGATCCTTACACCCATGGAGTCTTGGTGCTGATCATGTTTTGCTCGTGGAAGAGGCTTAGTCAATGGGTCCGCAACATTCAGATCCATATGTATTTTGCAAATCTCTATGTCTCCCACTTGGACTTGGTCCCAATGGAATTGAAGCGCCTCTTGATGTGCTTGGTCCTCTTGTGAAATCTGGATTCCTTTGCCAAGGCAATTGCACCAAGATTGTCACGAAGATCTTCATCGGTCCCGATGCACTAGGTATGACACCTAGATCGGAAATGAACTCTTTCATCCAGACTCCTTCATTCGCTGCTTCCAAGCAGCTATGTACTCCGCTTCACATGTAGATCCCGCCACGACGCTTTGTTTAGAACTGCACCAACCGACAGCTCCACCGCTTAATAAAAACACGATCCGGTTTGCGATTTAGAATCGTCCGGATCAGTGTCAAAGCTTGCATCGACGTAACCATTTACGACTAGCTCTTTGTCACCTCCATATACGAGAAACATATCCTTAGTCCTTTTCGTATTTCAGATGTTCTTGACCGCTGTCCAAAGGATCCACTCTGGATTACTTTGGTACCTTCCCGCCAAGCTTACAGCTAAGCATACGTCGGTCTGGTACACAGCATTGCATACATGATAGAGCCTATGGCTGAAGCATAGGAACATCTTTCATTTTCTCTCTATCTTCTGCTTGTGGTCGGGCATTGAGTCCGACTCAATCTTACACCTTGTAACACAGTAAAAACCTTTCTTTGCCTGATCCATTTTGAACTTTTTCAAAACTTTATCAAGGTATGTGCTTTGTGAAAGTCCAATCAAGCGCCTTGATCTATCTCTATAGATCTTGATGCCCAATATGTAAGCAGCTTCACCGAGGTCTTTCATTGAAAAACTTTTATTCAAGTATCCTTTTATGCTATCCAGAAATTCTATATCATTTCCAATCAATAATATGTCGTCCACATATAATATTAGAAATGCTACAGAGCTCCCACTCACTTTCTTGTAAATACAGGCTTCTCCAAAAGTCTCAGATAAACCCATATGCTTTGATCACATTATCAAAGCGCTTATTCCAACTCCGAGAGGCTTGCACTGCACCATAAATTGATCGCTGGAGCTTGCACACTTTGTTAGCACCTTTTGGATCGATAAAACCTTCTGGTTGCATCATATACAACTCTTCTTCTAGAAATCCATTCAAGAATGCAGTTTTTACATCCATTTGCCAAATTTCATAATCATAAAATGCGGCAATCGCTAACATGATTCGGACAGACTTAAGCATCGCTACGGGTGAGAAAGTCTCATCGTAGTCAACTCCTTGAACTTGTCGAAAACCTTTTGCAACAAGTCGAGCTTTGTAGACAGTTACATTACCATCGGCGCGGTCTTCTTCTTAAAGATCCATTTATTTTCAATGGCTTGCCGATCATCGGGCAAGTCAACCAAAGTCCATACTTTGTTCTCATACATGGATCCCATCTCAGATTTCATGGCTTCCAGCCATTTTGCGGAATCTGGGCTCACCATCGCTTCTTCATAGTTTGTAGGTTCGCCATGGTCAAGTAACATGACTTCCGAATAAGATTACCGTACCACTCGGTGTGTATTTTACTCGGTTGACCTCGAGGTTCAAGAGCAACTTGATCTCAAGCTTCATGATCATCATCATTAGTTTCCTCACTAATTGGTGTAGTTGTCACAGAACCATTTCTTGTGATGAACTACTTTCCAATAAGGGAGCAGATACTGCTTATCTCATCAAGTTCTACTTTCCTCCCACTCACTTCTTTCGAGAGAAACTCCTTCTCTAGAAAGGACCCGAATTTAGCAACGAAAATCTTGCCTTCAGATCTGTGATAGAAGGTGTACCCAACAGTCTCCTTTGGGTATCCTATGAAGACACATTTTCCGATTCGGGTTCGAGCTTATCTGGTTGAAGTTTCTTTACATAAGCATCGCAGCCCCAAACTTTAAGAAACGACAACTTTGGTTTCTTGCCAAACCACAGTTCATAAGGCGTCGTCTCAACGGATTTTGACGGTGTCCTATTCAACGTGAATGCGCCGTCTCTAAAGCATAACCCCAAAACGATAGCGGTAAATCGAAATAGACATCATAGATCGCACCATATCTAGTAAAGTACGACACGACGCTCGACACACCATTTCTCTGTGGTGTTCCGGTGGCGTGAGTTGCGAAACTATTCCACATTGTTTCAAATGTAAACCAAACTCGAACTCAAATATTCTCCTCCACGATCAGATCGTAGAAACTTTATTTTCTTGTTACGATGATTTTCCACTTCACTCTGAAATTCTTTGAACTTTTCAAACGTTTCAGATTTGTGTTTCATTAAGTAGATATACCCATATCTGCTTAAATCATCTGTGAAGGTGAGAAAATAACGATACCCGCCAAGGCCTCAACATTCATTGGACCACAAACATCGGTATGTATGATTTCCAACAAATCAGTTGCTCGCTCCATAGTTCCGAGAACGGCGTTTTGGTCATCTTGCCCATGAGGCACGGTTCGCAAGTACCAAGTGATTCATAATCAAGTGATTCCGAAGCCCATCAAGATGGAGTTTCTTCATGCGTTTTACACCGATATGACCTAAACGGCAAGTGCCACAAATAAGTTGCACTATCATTATCAACTCTGCATCTTTTGGCTTCAACATTATGAATATGTGTATCACTACTGTCGAGATTCAACAAGAATAGACCATTCTTCAAGGGTGCATGACCATAAAAGATATTACTCATATAAATTAACAACCATTATTCTCTGATTTAAATGAATAACCGCCTCGCATTAAACAAGATCCAGATATAATGTTCATGCTCAACGCCGGCACCAAATAACAATTATTTAGGTCTAAAACTAATCCCAAGGTAGATGTAGAGGTAGCGTGCCGATCGCGATCACATTGACCTTGGAACCATTTCCCACGCCAAGATCGTCACCTCGCCCTTTGCCGTGCTCGTCTATTCCGTAGTCCTGCTTCGAGTTGCAAATATTAGCAATGAACCAGATCAAATACCAGTGCTACTACGAGCTCTAGTAAGGTACACATCAATAACATGTATATCACATATACCTTTGTTCACCTTGCCATCCTTTTTATCCGCCAAATACTTGGGGCAGTTCCGCTTCCGAGGTCCGGTCTGCTTGCAGTAAAACACTCGAGTTTCAGTGCTTAGGTCCAGACTTGGGTTTCTTCTCTTGATCAGCAACTTTCTTGCTGTTCTTTTGAAGTTTCCTTCTTCTTCCCTTTGCCCTTTTCTTGAAACTAGTGGTCTTGTTTACCATCAACACTTGATGCTCTTTCTTGATTTCTACCTCCGCTGCTTTTAGCATCGCGAAGAGCTAAGGAATTGTCTTAGTCATCCCTTGCATATTATAGTTCATCACGAAGCTCTTGTAGCTTGGTGGCGTGATTGGAGAATTCATCAATGACACTATCATCCGTAAGATTAACTCCCAGCTGAATTAAGTGATTGTTATACCCGCACATTTTGAGTATGTGCTCACCGATGTAACTATTCTCCTCCATCTTGCAGCTATAGAACTTATTGGAGACTTCATATCTCTCAATCCGGGCATTTGCTTGAAATATTAACTTCAACTCCTGGAACATCTCATATGCTCCATGACGCTCAAAACGTCGTTGAAGACCCGGTTCTAAGCCGTAGCATGGCACACTCGAACTATAGAGTAGTCATCAGCTCGCTTTGCGAGACGCTCATAACTTCGCTCAAGATCTGCAGCAGGCCTCGCTCACCCAGCGGTGCTTCCAGGGCGTAATTTTTCGGCAGCAATGAGGATAATCCTCAAATTACGGACCCAGTCCGTGTAATTGCTACCATCATCTTTCAACTTTGCTTTCTCAAGGAACGCATTAAAATTCAACGGAACAACAGACGAGCCATCTATCTACATTAAACATAGACAAGCAAAATACTATCGTACTAAGTTCATGATAAATTTAAGTTCAATTAATCATATTAAAAACTCCCACTTAGACAGACATCTCTCTAGTCATCTAAGTGATCACGTGATCCAAATCAACTAAACCATGTCCGATCATCACGTGAGACGGAGTAGTTTCAATGGTGAACATCACTATGTTGATCATATCTACTATATGATTCACGCTCGACCTTCGGTCTCCGTGTTCCGAGGCCATATCTGTTATATGCTAGGCTCGTCAAGTTTAACTCGAGTATTCCGCGTGTGCAACTGTTTTGCACCGTTGTAGATGGACGAGAACTTATCACACCCGATCATCATGTGGTGTCCGGGTACTATGAACATTGGCAACGGTGCATACTCGTGGAGAACACTTCTTGATAATTTTAGTGAGAGATCATCTTATAATGCTACCGTCAAACAAAGCAAGATAAGATGCATAAAGGATAAACATATCATGCAATCAATATAAGTGATATGATATGGTCATCATCATCTTGTGCTTGTGATTCCATCGCCAAGCACCGTCATGATCACCATCGCCACCGGCGCGACACCTTGATCTCCATCGTAGCATCGTTGTCGCCTCGCCAACTATTGCTTCTACGACTATCGCTACTCCTTAGTGATAAAGTAAAGCAATTACATGGCGCTTGCATTTCATACAATAAAGCGACAACCATATGGCTCCTCGCCGATTGCCGATAACTCGGTTACAAAACATGATCATCTCATACAATAAAGTATAGCATCACGCCTTGACCATATCACATCACAACATGCCCTGCAAAAACAAGTTAGACGCCTTCTACTTTGTTGTTGCAAGTTTTACGTGGCTGCTACGGGCTGAGCAAGAACCGTTCTTACCTACGCATCAAAACCACAACGATATTTCGTCAAATAGACTCCGCTTTAACCTTCTCAAGGACCGGGCGAGCCATACTCGATTCAACTAAAGTGAGAGAGCAGACACCCGCCGTCACCTTTAAGCAACGAGTGCTCGAGCGGTGAAACCAGTCTCGAAGCGCACGCTGTAATGTCGGTCCGGCCGCTTCATCTCACAATACCGCTGAACCAAAGTATGACATGCTGGTAGGCAGTATGACTTGTATCGCCCACAACTCACTTGTGTTCTACTCGTGCACATGACATCAACGCATAAAACCAGGCTCGATGCCACTGTTGGGGAACGAGTAATTTCAAAAATTTTCCTACGATCACGCAAGACCATGGTGATGCCATAGCAACGAGAGGGAGAGTGTCCGTCCACGCACTCGTGAGACCGAAAGCGAAGCGTTATAACAACGCTGTTGATGTAGTCGTGCGTCTCCACGATCCGACCGATCCAAGCACCGAACGTCACGGCACCTCCGAGTTCTGCACACGCTCAGCTCGATGACGATCCCGGACTCGATCCAGCAAAGTGTCGGGATGAGTTCCACAACGACGACGGCAGGACGATGTTGATGCTCCACCGACGCAGGGCTTCGCCTAAGCTCCGCGACGATATGACTTCTCCGGCGCAGGCTTCTCCTAAGCTCCGCGACGATATGACCGAAGTGGAATATGGTGGAAGGGGCACCGCACACGGCTAAGGCAAGATCCGAGATCAACTTGTGTGTCTTGGGGTGCCCCCTGCCTCAGATATAAAGGAGCCAAGGGGAGGTGGCCGGCCCTAGAGGAGGCGCGACAAGGAGGAGTCCTACTCCCACCGAGTAGGACTCCCCCTTCTCCTAGTTGGACTAGGATTGGAGGAGGGGAAGGGAAGGCGCCCCCCTTCCTTGTCCTATTCGGACTAGAGGGGGGGGCGCAGCCCACCTTGGCCTGCCCTTCCTCTTCTCCCATGGCCCATTAAGGCCCATGGACCTCCGGGGGTTCCGTAACCTCCGGTATCCGAGAAAATCCCGATTTCACCCTAACAATTCCGATGTCCAAATGTAGGCTTCCAATATATCAATCTTTATGTCTCGACCATTTCGAGACTCCTCGTCATGTCCGTGATCACATCCGGACTCAACAACCTTCGTGCATCAATACTTATAAACTCATTATGAACTGTCATCAAACGTTAAGCGTGCGGACCCTACGGGTTCGAGAACTATGTAGACATGACCTAGAACTATTCTCGGTCAATAACCAATAGCGGAACCTGGATGCCCATATTGGTTCCTACATATTCTACGAAGATCTTTATCGGTCAAACCGCATAACGACATACGTTGTTCCCTTTGTCATCGGTATGTTACTTACCCGAGATTCGATCGTCGGTATCCAATACCTAGTTCAATCTCGCTACGGTAAGTCTCTTTACTCGTTCCGTAATACATCATCTCACAACTAACTCATTAGTTGTAATGCTTGCAAGGCTTAAGTGATGTGCATTACCGAGAAGGCCTCGAGATACCTCTCCGACAATCGGAGTGACAAAACCTAATCTCAAATACGCCAACCCAACAAGTACCTTTGGAGACACCTGTAGTACTCCTTTATAATCACCCGATTCGCCAGACGCTTGGTAGTACCAAAGTGTTCCTCCGAAACGGAGTTGCATAATCTCATAGTTACAGGAACATGTATGGGTCATGAAGAAAGCATTAACATACTAAACGATCAAGTGTTAAGCTAACGGAATGGGTCATGTCAATCAGATCATTCAACTAATGATGTGACCTTGTTAATCAAATAACAACTCCTTGTTCATGGTTAGGAAACATAACCATCTTTGATTAACAAGCTAGTCAAGTAGAGGCATACTAGTGACATACTGTTTGTCTATATATTCACACATGTATTATGTTTCCGGTTAATACAATTCTAGCATGAATAATAAACATTTATCATGATATAAGGAAATAAATAATAACTTTATTTATTGCCTCTAGGGCATATTTCCTTCAGGAGAAGGGGGGAAAGGGGGGAAGAGGAGAAGGAAGGGAGAGGGGGGCCGCGCCCCAAACCCTTTGTCCAATTCGGACTGGGCTTGGGAGGGGCGTGCGCCACCTCCTGGCTGCTGCTGCCTCTCCTTCCCACTAAGGCCCATTAAGGCCCAATACTTCTTTCCCGTATTCCCGTAACTCCCTAGTACTCCGAAAAATACCCGAATCATTCGGAACCTTTCCGATGTCCAAATATAGTCGTCCAATATATCGATCTTTACGTCTCGACCATTTCAAGACTCCTCATCATGTCCCCGATCTCATACGGGACTCCTGACTACCTTCGGTACATCAAAACT
Source organism: Aegilops longissima (assembly GCA_021605205.1). NCBI lineage: Eukaryota > Viridiplantae > Streptophyta > Magnoliopsida > Poales > Poaceae > Aegilops > Aegilops longissima. The sequence continues at coordinate 178,230,198 of CM038677.1, forward strand.
CATAAACTCATAATATAACCGTCATCAAAACTTTAAGCGTGCGGACCCTACGGGTTCGAGAACTATGTAGACATGACCGAGACACGTCTCCGGTCAATAACCAATAGCGGAACCTGGATGCTCATATTGGCTCCCACATATTCTACCTAGATCTTTATCGGTCAAACCGCATAACAACATATGTTGTTCCCTTTGTCATCGGTATGTTACTTGCCCAAGATTCGATCGTCGGTATCTCAATACCTAGTTCAATCTCATTACCGGCAAGTCTCTTTACTCGTTTCGTAATACATCATCTCGCAACTAACTCATTAGTTTCAATGCTTGCAAGGCTTAAATGATGTGCATTAACGAGTGGGCCCAGAGATACCTCTCCGACAATCGGAGTGACAAATCCTAATATCGAAATACGCCAACCCAACAAGTACCTTCGGAGACACCTGTAGAGCACCTTTATAATCACCCGATTCGCCAGTGACGCTTTGGTAGCACACAAAGTGTTCCTTCGGTAAACGGGAGTTGCATAATCTCATAGTCATGGGAACATGTATAAGTCATGAAGAAAGCAATAGCAACATACTAAACGATCGAGTGCTAAGCTAACGGAATGGGTCAAGTCAATCACATCATTCTCCTAATGATGTGATCCCGTTAATCAAATGACAACTCATGTCTATGGTCAGGAAAAATAACCATCTTCGATTAACGAGCTAGTCAAGTAGAGGCATACCAGTGACACTCTGTTTGTCTATGTATTCACACATGTATTATGTTTCTGGTTAATACAATTCTAGCATGAATAATAAACATTTATCATGATATAAGGAAATAAATAATAACTTTATTATTGCCTCTAGGGCATATTTCCTTCAGAACGCTGCCGTGGCCATCATCATCACCGCAATCTTCACCAACAACTTCACCTCCATCATCACCAACTCTTCCCCCCCTCTATGCAGCGGTGTAACCTCTCTTTTACCCGCTGTACTCTCTATTTAAACATGGTGCTCAACGCGATATATTATTTGACAATGATGTATGGCTATCTTATGATGTTTGAGTAGATCTGTTTTGTCCTATGGGTTATTTGATGATCAAGATTGGTTTGAGTTGCATGTTTTATTATTGGTGTTGTCCTATGGTGATCTCCGTGTCGCGCAAGCCTGAGGGATTCTCGCTGTAGGGTTTGCAATATGTTCATGATTTGCTTATGGTGGGTGGCGTGAGTGACAGAAGCACATACCCGAGTAAGTAGGTTGTTTGCGTATGGGATAAAGGGGACTTGATGCTTTAATGCTATGGTTGGGTTTTACCTTAATAATCTTTAGTAGTTGCGGATGCTTGCTAGAGTTCCAATTATAAGTGCATATGATCCAAAGTAGAGAAAGTATGTTAGCTTATGCCTCTCCCTCAAATAAAATTGCAATAATGATTACCGGTCTAGTTATCGATTGCCTAGGGATAAATAACTTTCTCGTACCAAAAAGCTCTCTACTAAAACTAATTTAGTTGTGTCTTTATCTAAACAGCCCCTACTTTTTATTTACACGCTCTTTATTTTCTTGCAAACCTATCCAAAAACACCTACAAAGTACTTCTAGTTTCATACTTGTTCTAGGTAAAGCGAACGTTAAGCGTGCGTAGAGTTGTATCGGTGGTCGATAGAACTTGAGGGAATATTTGTTCTACCTTTAGCTCCTCGTTGGGTTCGACACTCTTACTTATTGAAAGATGCTACAATTGATCCCCTATACCTGTGGGTTATCAGTTGTTTCATGTAAACATTTTCTTTTTAAATCACCTTTTAGAAATGTCGTCTTTACATCCATTTGATGTAGCTCTAAATTAAAATGTGCAACTGATGCCATTATGATTCTGATGGAATCCTTACATGAGACTGGGGAAAATGTCTCATTGTAATCCGTCCCTTCTCTCTATGTAAATCCTTTTGCCACAAGTCATGCTTTATACTTTTCTACATTCCCATTAGAGTCATACTTAGTTTTGTAGACCCATTTACAGTCTACTGTTTTGGCTCCTTTAGGAATATTCTCTAAGTCCCAAACATCTTTGGGACTCATTGATTTCATCTCGTCTTCCATTGCCTCCAGCCACTTTGATGAGTGAGGGCTTCTCATGGCTTCTTCATATGAAGTGGGATCACCTTCCATATGAACCATTTTTTTATTATAAACTTTATAATCAGTAGAAATAGCTGATCTTTTAGTTCTTTTAGACCTTCTAAGGTCCTCCTTCTCTGGCACATTCTGTGCCTCAACTTCCGACACATCTTCTAAAAATGGCAGTTACGCCTCCCCCTCATGCTCAACAACGGGTTCAGTTGCTCCTGACGGACAGGTTCTGGATCTTCTCCCATAGTTGTCATGGTTGGAGTTACAACAGATGCTTGCACCGCAACCTCAGGTACAAGTAGTGAGAAAAATGGCTCCTAGATCATCGGATTAGGTGCATGCACCCCCTTCTCCTCAAGATCAATTTTTCAAGCTACCATGCTCCCCCTCATCATTTCGTCCTCTAAGAAGACTGCATGTCTTGTTTCTACAAACTTTGTGTATCTCTCTGGATAGTAGAAACAAAAACCTTTTGATCTATTAGGACAGCCAATGAAGTGGTAACTGGCAGTTTTGGGATCCAACTTTGATTGGATTAAACACTTTGGCCTCAGCTGGGCTCCCCCACACCATGAAGTGTTGTAGGGAGGGCACTCTTCCTGTCCACAACTCATATGGTGTTTTGGGCACCGACTTGCTTGGTACTCTATTGAGAATGTGAATGGCGGTTTTAAGCGCCTCCATCCATAATCCCAATGGCAAGGTGGAGTAACTCATCATGTTGCGCACCATATCCATAAGTGTACGGTTACGCCTTTCAGCTACTCCATTTTGCTGAGGCTCACCCGGCATTGACTACTGGGCCACTATGCCAGTCTCCTGCAAGAACCTTGCAAAGGGTCCAGGGACTTGGCCATATGGAGTATGACGACCGTAGTACTCCCCCCCCCCATGGTCAGATCTTACTATCTTTATTCTTTTATCATGCTGATTTTCAACTTCAACTTTTAATATCTTAAATTTATCCAACGCTTCAGATCTTTCTTTGATTGGATAAATATAACCATATCGGGAGTAATCATCTGTGAATGTTATGAACGAGTCATAGCCATCCACACTTTTCACAGGAAATGGTCCACAAGTGTCAGTGTGAATGATTTCTAGTGTTCCTGTGCTACGTTTTGCATCCTTTTTGATTTGCTTTACATACTTTCCTTTAATGAAATCTATGCATTGTTCTAAGTCGATGAACTCTAATGGAGGAAGAATTTCATTTTTTACTATTCTTTCCCCTTCGAAATATGGCCCAAGCGACAGTGCCATAATTTCAATGAGTCGTGAGTTCTCTTTCTTTTCTTTCGTTCTTTATCCGACGCGCAAACTTGCTCATTCACATTACACACAAAATACACTTTTTTCACATAATGATAATAAATAAAGCTTGAAGGAAAGCAACACTCACATGAGTATTATTAAACCATATGGCACACTTGCCATGTCCAAAATGACATTCATAATGATCTTTATCCAAACATGAAACACTAATCAAGTTTCTGTGTAATGAAGGAACATATAAAACATCTATAAGTAGAAGCTTGATTCCATCAGCTAACTCTAGGGAGATGTCGCCAACAGCTTCAACTTCTTCTTGAACTCCATTTGCAACTTCAATGCATCTTTCGCTTCTTTGCGTAGTCCGCGTCGAATGGAATCCCTGTAATGAATTTGCAACATGAACAATTGCTCCTGAGTCAATCCACCAAGTAGATTTCAAAAATTGTGTATACAAGGATTCATTTACAAAGGAAATAATGTTGGTACCTCTCTTTGCCATTATTGACTTTAGCCAAACAGGGCTTTTTTCTTATAATGCCCAGTCTGCTTACTATGGAGACATGTATCTTTGTCCACTGGAAGAGACTTTTGCTGATGCTGATAGTGCGTGTGAGATTTTCCATGTGGCTTTGAAGGAGAACCTTTGCCACTTTGATTGTAGTTCTTTTTCTTATTATCCTTCACATAGTTCAGAGAACCACCATGTGAGGTTCTAAGTCTTTCCTCTTCTTGCACACACATGGCTATAGTCTTTTCAATGTCCCATTTTTCAGGCCACATGTTGTAGTTGACAACAAAAGTGTCAAACTCTTTAGGCAGTGAAGCCATAACTAGGTGAACAAGGAGTGCAGGCTTGAGCTCCAAATTTGAATCCATGGGTTTAAGCTTAGCTGCCATGTTGTTCATCCTGAGGATGTGCTCTCTTATGCCATGTCCACCGCCTGTGTAATTTTTTGTCACCAGCTGCTTTAGCAACTGGGTAGCATATATCTTTGAAGAATAGGTGAACTGGCTCTTTATCTTTTCAAGAAACTCCCCTATGGAAGTACACTCTAGAATTGAGCCCACAATAGCGTTCTCAATTGTGTTCTTTATGAAAGCCATGCATTTTTTATTGGCGGTGAGCCACTTTTGGTTTTCGAGGGTATATGACATCTCCACTAGAGCATGATCCCTCTTCTTTTTCTCCCAAGCATCATCATCATCATCTTTTGCACCTATGACTGGCTCTGTTGGTTTGACCGGCTGTGGGTTGTCCACAACCCAGTCCACCTCAGCACAAACAAAAGCCAAGTCGACCTTCTTTCTCCATTCAGTGTAGTTGTCACCTCTGAGGGTTGGAAGATCCTTGATGTAACTCATCAAGTAGTACCCTCCTAAAAACCACAATGAAGTGAGATCACAACAACAATTGCATGCACTAATCCAACGTTGGTCAAAATTAAAACATACAACTGTTTGTGCAATTAAAACTATATCATCGTTGGGTAGAGAATAGAAATAAAAGCACATATGACAACAATAAATCATGATTATGTTATTAACAAGGTTGGTCATAAAAATAACAGGATCATAATTGTTTCAATAATCATTTTAACATGCTCTTAAAATTTAATTTCACTTTAGTTCTATTTACCTTTTAAAAGTGCACTTTTATTTATTTGCAGCAGAAAACATGAATAAAATTCATGAAATTTATGCTTCACAGAAGCTTTTCTCTTACTTTTCTGTTTTCTAAAACAAACATTTCGTTGGACTAGTTTGAATAGAAAAATCTGAGCAAAATGCTCTAAAACTATACATAATTTATTTAAAACATGCTTTTGAAAAAATGTTCTGTTCTACTTGCAGAAGGAAACGCGGCCTGCAGCGAAAAAACGCGGCCCACGGCCTGCTCTGCACTCACCGCTCTACCGCCCAAGCCACTCGGCCACGACCCACTGCAGGAGAGAGCAACGCGGCCCACGGCCTGCTGGGTGAGCACCGATCTGATCGCAGCCGCCCGATGAAATCCGACGGTCGTCCGTGCATCTCGCCCGAACAAAACCACCCCACCGCACGGCTCGGGGCAACCCAAATTCATTTTTCTCCCTCTCGGTTGTCTCTCGCCCGCACGGCTGTTCTCTCTTGCCGCCTGCCAGCCACCGTCGGCGAGGCTCCCCGGCGTGGCGAGCTTCTCCCCTTCCTTTGTTCTTTCTCCCATCCACCATCGCTCGGGCGGGAGAGCGAGACACGAGTGTGTCGCGCCCCCCCCAGCTCTCATATGCGCCTACGGCCGGTGCCCCCCCAGTCCCCCTTGCCGGCGTGTGCTAGCTCCCGAAGGAGAGCACGCCGTTGTCAAGCGGCACAGCGGCGATGTCCTTTGCCCCTTTGGGGTACCTCTTTTCTCGGGATCCAATCGATCTGAACACGGTAAGGGGAAAAGTTTGTTCTTCTTTTTCCTTAATTGATCTAGAAGGTGTAGATCTCATTTGCTTTTCTTTCTACCCGAAAAATCTAAGCCTAACATAGCTCTGACACCATTGATAGATCCTCTAAGAACACCTAGGCTTGATTAGATCGGTAGCAGTCCCTATTCATTGACCTGTCTATGCATGTGAGAGGGAGAATAGAGATGGGAAGGAGAGAGGAGTACCTTCTCCTTGGCTCGATGAGCCCGAGGTGTCGGCCATGGTGGAGGGGTGCCGACGATGGCTGGAAGTGGGCGAGGTGGTGGCGGCACTTCCCTTCAGCACTGCTCTTGCCCTAGATCGGTAGGGTGTGTCGATGGGGTGTACTGTTCGCGACGAACCTCGTATTGCATGCCGCCGGCCCCCACCTCTTTATCTAGCGCAGGTGACAGGGGCCCGTCAATCATAGTGGGTTGGGCGCCCCCAATCAAGGCACGGATCTAAGGGCCCGATGGGCCGTTGGGCCCACACGGGAGGAGATCATCATCCTAACACCTCCATCCCTAACAGGACCCTCCCCGCGGATCCATTGTGAAAGGAAAATTCTAATCTTAAACGGAAGCCAAATCGCCCAGATGCCAGAGAGGTGGTCCAGATGTCCGATTATTGCAAATCAGCATTCTAGTTTTTGCTCAATGCCCTGTCTACAAGGAGGGGCCTGAAGATGTTTGACATCTCGCGTAACCTGTGCAAGGGCGAAAGAAGTTTGGATGAGGCATCAATGAGTTGATTGATCAAGTACTTGCACCTAACAAATCAAGCAGTGTTGTGTTTGGAAATTTACGTGATCAACGCCGACAATCACTTAAACCACAACATTTGGGTCTTCAGGAGTCTATCATTGTAAGGGCCTAGTACATTTGGTGGCAACAAAGAGAAGCGGTGAAAGGGGAAGGGATTGCTATTCCCCCAAGAACGGCCTTGTCTATACATGCAATAACAACTAATTTAGCCTCCACTTTTGATTGCGTGAACCCTAAGGGCATCTTCAATGTTGATCCTCAAATTTGCTCCGGCATCTGTCCGCAGACAGGGGGAACCAATCCACGGACAATGATGTGGTAGCCGGCCATCCAACGCTGGCCGCATATATTTTAGCTACCGTTTGAACTAACCGGACGGAATTCATGCAAGCACGACGGATTTCATATAAACTGGACAAAATTAATTACATTTTGGACATTTTGTAACTAAAAACTACATCGGACTAGGGTAAAATTAGTCTACGGGCGGCACCGGCAGATATCCATTCCCACAACACGGATACCCTTGACTAGTCTATGGTCGGCCACGGCGGATCTCCATTGTCTTCCCCTTGTCTGGCAACCGGCTCATCCAACTACCATGAGCCCCGGAGATATATGCTTTAGCACAAAGGGCAGATCGCTTCCCCATGTCCGGTCATGCCGCTCATTGTAGTGGAACAGTTGATGTGCTTCAGCCGGAGGGGAGGGGACGACAGTGGCCTACGACCGGGCAAGACACCGACTGTGTACCCCGGCGTCGCCTCGATGGTGGCCTTCATGGGACCCAAGCGGCGGTGGCCTCCCATGTTCTACTTCTCCTATGTGATGGCGATGGGCGCGGACGTGCTGGACGCTGCCTCGTCGATGTCCCTGAAGCCGTCTTCTTTCTCCGCCGGCAGGGCGCGGTTACACAAACGTTGACGATGGATGGCGCAATCCCAGGTACGGGAGGTGCGGTGCAAAACTGCATCGTCCACGGCAGCCACGATGCTTGTGCTACCATGGCCTCCCCCCATGCCGGCCTGGAGCAACTCGCCACTCCTCGGGGAACTGGCTTGGAGCGGCGAGTTGTTGAACGAAGTGCCGACTTGGAGCTTCTGCATCCGCGAGCTGGCCTGTTGTGGCCTAGAGCGTCGAGGGAGGTGGATCAAAGAGTTGCTTGCTCATATCTAGCGGGCTCGATGGAGCACCCAGCCGGCTTTTATGCCGGAGAACTCGTCTTCCTACTCGCCGGACGCCATGGAGATTGTGTAGAAAATAGTGCGAGTAGGAGATGAGAGCGGAGTACGGTGCAATTTTTGCCCGGCGTCTGGCATCGTTTAAATAACAGGGGGACGGCCGGAGCCAACCGGCATTGTGTTTAATGATAGGCGGCTCACAAACGGACATGTGGCCGGAGTAGGTTTCTTGGCACACGTGCGCATTTAATGAAGGAATGCGGGCAGTCTGTGGCTGTATGAACGCGACAAGGAGACGTGTTCAGCTGGGGGTGCAGTGGGTGGTGCTTTCTCGGCCGGCGCGCCGTTTCAATACCGGCAGTGAGAGGCCGCGTTTGTTCTATGCAGGCTTCAATGCGGCGTCGCTGCTCTCCAGCGTCATGAATGCGGGCAGCTGGCGTCGAGCGAGAAGCACACGTGGGCTTGGGTGGGGATTTTTGGTGGGCCAGGGCTGCCAGACGCGGGCGTGGCAGCGGTCTGGACACCCGTAAAACCCCTTAGCTTGTCTCCGTTTACGAGAAAAAGTACGCCCGGACCGTCCTATGGACCGATACAAAGCCGCTGGATGGCACAACACGTCCGACCCACGTGGTTCGGACGTATGCGGGCGGTTTATGTGTCCGTGTTTTTTTTTTTGAACAAAGAGATTTTATTAAAATCAACGACACTTTACAGAAAGAAGCGTGAAAGGATTCACGGAAAGATCAGCAAGGATATCTCTGCCTGGACAAAGACCTACATCCTGGCAAAGGCATCTGATAACTAGAGATGTAGAGTTTATTCTTGTAGCTAATCTAGCTAAATGATGTTATTCAAGCTTCTGGAGATGTGGCTGGCCCTGTTTGCTTGAAAAGAAGAGGAAGCTTGAATCGTCGCCAACTGCGGCCTGATTTCCCAATGACTTCGAGCAGATAAGACGTTGTTGGTTGAAGTGGCATGAGCCAAAACTTGACAATCTGTGAAGAAGTGGGGCTCCTGTATCTGGATAACATCAGCCAATTTTGTAGCAAGAAGAAGAGCTAAAGCTTCAGCCTGAAGTGCAGTTACAATAGGTGGGGACATGGCTGCAATATGCAACTGCTTGAAATGCCGATTATTATCCACTTTAATATAAATCCCAATCCCAGCAGGAGCCAGTTGAGTGTTTCCATCAATCTTCCATGCCGCATCACAAAAAATATACCAACCTGCATCAAAAGAGGGGGCCTTTGTCGCCGTAATGATAGGATGAAGCTGCTGCAATTGATCCTTACACGGCTGAGAGATGTATGCATGAGGCAACATTCCTTCTAGATTACTTCCCTGCAAGATGGCGTTAGAGACAGCAAACACCTGGGCAGGATTTCGAATTTTTCTGCCAAAAAGAGAATCATTTCTAGCTTTCCAAAGGAACCACATGAAAGTATAGAGATTTGTGGTAGTAATGCATGGGTGGCCAGAGGAAAACAAAGCATTAATCATGCCAGGAAGAGGGTGGTGAACAACAGCAAGCAATTCTATTTTAATGAACCAAGGATTGACAAACCAAGCAGCTTTAGAAAATGGACAAAGAAAGATCATGTGCATCTCATCTTCCACACCTCCACACCTAGAGCAATATTCATCTATATGTTTGGAACGTCTACTAGCTCACTTACTAGTAGGGAGAGCCTTACAATGAAGTCTCCAAGCAAAAGTATGCACATGAGGAACCATCTGTTTGTCCTGCCAAACCTGATTGAGCAATGAAATGATTTGTTGTGGAACAACCTTGGGTTGCTAATTTGGAGGGAGAGCGAGATTGTTGAAGCAATGCTTATAAGCACTCTTGGAGGAGCAAGTACTTGCAGGGGTTAGCTTCCAAACTAAAGTGTCTTGCTCATTGGCATCAATGATAGGAACTTGAAGAATTTCATTAGCAGTATGAGGATTAAAAAGAGAGCGAACTAAATTTTCATTCCAAGCTTTCTGGTTTGGATGCCAAAGATCTTTTACAACAGCCGGATACATGAAAGAAGAAGGCTGAATTATTAGATTATCGTAAATTGTTTCCCACCCCTTGAACCAAGGGGAGCTCCAAATAGAACTACTACCATCAAAGATTAGATAAAAGGAACCTGAGATTAAGAGAGGACGGACCTTAAGGATTGCAGTCCAAAATGCAAATTTGGGCCTGTTTGGCTTAGCTCTCCAAATTGAAGTATCATCATGGTATTTTGCCTTTAGGATCTGAGCTAGCTGGCAATCAGGCTCCTTTGCTAACCTCCAGGCTGCAGAGAGAATTAGCCCCTGATTGATCGCCTGCAAATTGCGTATGCCTAGGCCAGCCAATCTTTTGTCTACACAAACATCAGCCCATGCCGTAAGGCATAAGCTTCTTGTAGAGGGATCTTCTTTCACACATGTCCACCAGAAGTTTCTAATAATCGCCGTGAGCTTGGTTAGAATTTTTTACGAAAAAATAATATTGGACATGTAGTAGACAGGTATAGATGAAAAGACTGATTTTATAAGAGTAAGCCTAGCAGCATGGGACAATCTATTCTTTATAAGCACTCAATTTTGATCGGAATTTATCATAAACGAAATTGTAAGCTGCACTTCTACCCTTGGCTGGAAGTATAAGTGGATGAGCCAGATGAACTGTCTTGTTGTCGATGTCTGGTACCTGGAATATTTGCTTGATATCCTGCTTAACCCGCGAGTTAACATTCTTGCTAAACATGATAGCAGATTTATTCCAATTTGGCACCTGCCCCGAGTGGTGACAAAATTGTTCCAATATGTGAGCAACAGTGGCAGCTTCCTGCATGCTAGCTTTGCCACAAACCATCAAGTCATCCGCAAACATCAAAGAGTGAATCGAAGGACAATTTGGTCCAAGAGAAATACCTGATAGGTGGTTGGCTCTCATAGCATCATGTAGGGCTAGCGAGAGTTCATTTACTGCAAGGACAAAAAGATATGGTGATAGGGGAAAACCTTGATAAATGCCTCTACTACTTTTAAAATGAGCGAAGGACTGACCATTGATGATAACAGAAAAATTGGCGAAGAGATACAAGCATGAATAATATTTATGAAATGCTAATGAAGTCCTATACGAGCTAGAGCAGAAGCAATAAAATGCCACTCAATTCTATCAAAAGCTTTAACCACATCAATTTTGATCATAAAGTCATGGCTTTTCCAAGTCGAAAAAGAGAATGAGTGAGCAATTTCTTGAGCCACAACAATATTGTTACTAATACGCCTAACCTTGATGAAAGCCTATTGAGAGGGATGAATATAGTCAGGCAAATGCTCTTTTAAACGATTTGCTAAGGTTTTTGCAATAAGTTTATAAATAACATTACATAAACTGATGGGGTGAAAATCAGAAGGATAGTTACACACCACCTTTTTTGGAATAAGAGCTATATGAGTGTCATTGATATGAGATGGAAGTATACCTGTGAGATAAAACTCTTTTACCAGATTGGCAACATCATCGCCTATCCATTCCCATGCTGAAATATAGAAGGCTACGTTGAAGCCATCTGGACCTGGAGAAGCATTCTTTCTCATTGCTTTTAGTGTTTCCCATATTTCTTCCTTGTCTGGGATGGAGTTCGTGAAAACTTGCTGATCTTACGGATGAGTAGTGCCCAAGAATGGCCTGTCATTGTTATCACAAGAGGAGTGGAAAATATTCTGGAAATAAGTCACAAATTCATTAGCTATATCATCAGGATCATGAAGATTTTTACCATGAATATCTCTGATGGAAACAGTTCCATTACGTCTTCTACGTTTTTGAACAGCATTATGAAAGAAAGACGTATTTATATCTCCTTTTGTGGCCCAATGTTTTTTCGCACGTTGTTTATAAAATTCTGTCAACTTAGTCATGCATTCTTCATATTGAGAAATTAGGCTTAATTCGAGAGAGTGATCTTGCATATGAACAGATTGCATCTGGATTTCATTAATCTGCTCTTGGATTTTGTCCAATTGTTGTGAGATTGGCATTTTCTTTTTGCACCACCGCTTCAATGTACCCGCAAGATTAGAAGTTCTAGCATGGAAAGGTTTAGTCGCCGAAGAGAGCGAGGCCGATTTAGCTGTGCAATGAAAATCACTCTCCATAGTCCACCAATTCTCAAACTTAAAATTAAGCTTAGGTCGACGAAGCTGAGATTCAATGGAAACAAGAATGGGAGCATGATCACTCAACATAATTGGCAAATTGAAGACATTAGTATTAGGAAAAGCAACACACCATTCGGCATTAACAAGGCATCTATCAAGGCGTTCAAACACTGGTTTAGAAGAGAAACGCTTGTTCGTCCATGTATAAGCAGGATCACTAAAACCCAAATCAAAGAAACCACATTCCTTCACATAAGCATTAAAATAACGTATGCGAAGCTTATTAACATTACCAGAGGTTGAGTCCGAATCACACATGATGTTTTTTATATCACCTAAGAAAATAACAGGCTTGCCCAAGTTATCATACACAAAAGTGTAAATCTGATCCCAAATATTCCTAGTCTGACAGTGATGCGGATCACCATAAACGCAAGCCAGAGCAAACTCTACATTAGTGGCTATATTTATAACTATACGATAAGATATTGTCCGTGTTGGAGATGCCCTAAAGATGACATGTGGTCCAAACTAGATTTCAAAGTGTACAAAATGAATGCTGGCGCTTGTTTGATGGAGAGCGGATCGGCGCCTACGATGGCAGTCCTTCGTAATCACTGAGGTGAGCCATTCACAGGCTCATCCTCCTTGCTTGATCATATGTTAGACGCCTCGACCGCGGAGCATTTGGCGTTGAAGAATGGGATGCCGCTAGTGGATCAACTTGGCTGTTCACCAATTATTTTTGGATATGTCTGCATCAACATCATCAAGGCGTGTAATGGGGAAACCGAAATCTTAAGACCCTCCTTACCTATTCTGGCTGAATGCTTTCAGTTGGCTGGTTCTGCCGGCGAACTCTCATGGGCATGTTATGCCTGGAGATTGCTGGATCGAGTGGGATTTGATCGTGCCCATTGGTTCTCCATTAAGGAGTGAGTGGCGCGAGGCTCTGCTATTTGTTGCCATCAGGAGATATGTTTAGCTCCATGGTGAAGTCAGAGGCGGAGAATGTCATGGAAGCCGAGATTGGAGGACTAGTAATGTTGATTGGAGCCTGCGGCGTTGAGGAACTTTCTTGAAGTTTCGGGATTCGTAGCAGGGGTATGTAAGTGGGGGCGACAGCGCAGGTGGACTACAAAGTCTTGTCTTTCAGGGTGAAAATCCAAGGTCTGACCTTGATTGGTTGTGCCTGGCAATGGTCTTGTTGAAGGCATTGTTTTGAGAGTGAGGATTATCTCCGGGGTGAAAACCCAATTGGTGCACTGTTTCCTCCTTGGAGGCATCGCTTTTGGAGAACCTGGACATCAGGTGTTGTCTTGATGGTGGTTGTGCTGCTGCTGCAAGGCCTGGAACACTGTAGCGGGACTTTCTTTTTTAGTTTTTCTCTTTTTTTTTGTTGTGTGCATCCATTATGTCATTAGGGCATTGCGTTGTTGCAGAGGGTGGATGTAATTGGTACCTTTACGATATTAATATATACTCTTTATCAAAAGAACCTTTTGCTCATTGCCCGAAAGGGGGCAAACATGGTGGCACACAACCTTGCTAGGAAGTCGTTTGATTTAAACTATGAGTTTTCTTGATGATGAACCTTCTGATTTCCTCCTGGATGAACTTGTTCAAGATGTATCTATTATCTAAGTTTAAATAAAGTGTGCCACAAGTTCAAAAAAAATAGCATAAAACCTTACAAAAACACCTTTACAGAAAATAAAAAATACCTCAAATTATTGGAGGTGCCGAAGTCTTTCTCCACCTGCATCCACCGATGACGGGCCGTAAACAAACCTCGTTGCCGCCTCATTGGAGACAAACATACTCATTTTTTTCATTTGATTTTCCTCAGTTTGACCAGCACAAAATTAACCAACTTGAGACTCGCTATGCTGTGCACATATGATAAGATTAGTCAAAGTGATTAACCAACCACAAGCAAGATCTCCACCGGCCACGACCACGCATGTGGTTCAAACTGGGACACAGCTGACACTCGTACGTACTGGTATCCAATCTACTGATCTTACTGATACTTTAATTAGCCGCCGGGCATTCAGATTAACCCCGTGATGAGCACCAGATCGAGACGCACCGATATATCCTCATTTATTCACTTTCATGACACGACGATTGTCCGCTGTGGATCCGATAGGTCCAACCGAGATCAAACGCATGCAATCGGAACGAGCCTCGTGAACGGTTTCGTCACAAAATCGCTAGACAGATCGGATAGATACCGAGACTGGTATGTGTACTGGTTTGGCGTATGAGATCTTCCCGATGTTGACATGATGTATTATTGCCTTCCTGTTTTCTGCTAGTGGCATGTGTAGAATGATTGTGATTTGGAGTAGACTTTTCGCCATGGCGAGTAGCTGGATCAACGGCATGTCGGAACTATGTACTTCCTCTGTTTCTAAATATAAAGTCTTTTTAGAGGTTTTAAATGGACTACAACATGCTGATGCATATAGACATATTTTAGAGTGTAGATTCACTCATTTTGCTCCATATGTAGTTTCTTGTTGGAATCTCTAAAAGGACTTATACTTGGGAACGGAGGGAGTATATATGAATTTTTCACTAATCTTTGACCCCCGATGCGGTCTTCAGCGCGGGCTGCGGTGACGTCTTGGGGGTGCGGTGGCGGCGAGGCGTGCCGCTATGGCGGAGGCGGGCGCGCGGTGGTGCTGCGGTGGCTGCGGGGGGTGGGGCTCGCAGGGGCATGGATCGGCTCGTCCTGGCGGCGGATCTGGGCCCCGACGGCAGCTAGGGCCCGGCATCGGGTTCCTGGCGGCTGCAGGGTCCTTCCCCGTCGGGGGCGCGTGGCGGTGCACCTCGGGCGGCGGTGGCAGCATGTTGCTTCGAGCGGCGCGGCTCCGAGTGTGAGGAGGCGGTGGCGCGGCCACTTGGCTGCGGGTTGCCGCGGTGGCTGGCGGCGATGCCCCCCTCCCCCGGCCCAGATCTAGGCCCTTTGGGGCCCATCTGGGTCGTGGCGGGTCTGACTCGGCTTCGTCAGTAACGGCTCCGGCGGACGGAGGTGCGGCTCATGCGGGGGTTTGCGGAGACGGTGGCGCGTCCACTACAACATGGCGACGGGAGCTTCACGAGCCATTTCGAGCTCGGCCGGGCCCATGTGCGTGGTGTGCTCGCCTTGTTGCGTATGGTCGGTGATCGCCGATGGCGATGGAGGTTGTCCCCTCCCGCGTGGCTGCTGAAGCTGCCTTTCCTTGTTTCCAGCTGCTCCCTCTCGGACTCGTCGGTCTCGCTTCGATGGCCACAGTGACACGGCGGTGGTGACTCCAAGACCGTGGTGGCGCATGTTGGTGGGCGACAAGGGTGGTGGAGCGAGATGGATAGGTCGGGGTGGTGGGTGTGTGGCGGACGGGAGAAACCCCTGTCGGCTTGGTCGGCACGACATGGCGACGCCCGTGGGCGCCATCATTCCTTCCTGAAGAGCGTCGGGTATCCCCCTCACCTATGCCCCTCCGCGTACTGGGGAAACCCTGAGACTAGTCCGGGCAGCAACATCGTCAACGTCGCGTTCCTTCCTGAAGGTGTTGCTTAGTATGCGGTGGTCCGAAGTGCTAGGAATGCGGTGGAAATCTCCGGAGGGCGTAGCGACTGCGGATCATCATTAATTTCGTCGATCCGACTCTGTTGTCATTAGTTTCTTTTTCTTTATTTTTTACTTTTTTGAGTGTGTTTATGTTGTCTGCCCTAATATTGGATTCTCAGATATATTGGATCGTTGCTATATCTATATAGCGGGGCGAAAGTCTATTTTGAAATTCGGACGGCCATTAATGGAAGGCCTCGCTATCCTGCTGCATATGCATCGATCTATCCACATACGCTGAACAATATGAATTTTAAACAAGCCACTGTAATCAAGTATACAGTTAGCAAGTCAATGATGTATAACTGCATTTAAAGTACTACCTCTATACAGTTTCATAAGACGATTTAATCACTGAAGTAGTGACCTAAAATTTATTATAAAAGTTTACAAAGGGAGTAAATTACTAATAAAATTATGAGGCCAGCTGAGTAGTTCTTGTGTTTTAGAAAGATAACAATCACACAGCTGGCCTCTATATTATTAGGTTGTACACGTCAACAAGGAAAATAAGAGAGAAAAGGACCCATATAAATCAAGGCGAGAGCATTTGCCCCCTGTTGTGCTATCAGGCGTCCGCGAGACCGCGAAAGTGACTCAGCTAGGAGAGGTGATTTTTAGAACCATGGTTCACCCGAACCAATGGTCCACGCCGTAGGATGTATCACCCCCCATGTGTGGATCCGTGTCCTGTTTTGAATTCAAAGTTTCATGTTAAACCCTAACTCGTCAAGGGCTATGGTTTTTTTTTTGCGGGGACCCCCTAGGCCTGGGTGGGAAGTAGTTTTTTTCCTGGGCTGGCATGTGTTTCTAGGTACTATAGCACTTTTGCACATGTCTCTATGAGCATAATCTGTATATAAAAGAAAAAGAAGAATTTATTGTGACTATTGAAAAAATATCAGGCCAAAAGAACCTTCTCAAACTCGTTTCGCAGACTGTAAAACTTCTATACAAATTATACAGCATATTCATTGATGTTTGTGATAGTCTGTACTGATGTCATGTCGTAAACAATATTCTAACAGTTTTTTGTTTTGTTTTCTTTTGGACGCATGATCAGTAGGACATCGACCTATATAGGATATAGGAAAAGGCAAAAAATAAAAAATGGTTAAACGTGACATATCATGTAGCACAATATCTAAGAGAGAGGAGTTGTAGATATACCAGCGACTACAAACAATTATCCTCAAAGCTTGTGACAAGCAGGGATGTATCTGGTGCACAAGGGCAATTTGTGCTACCGGTGCACCGGTCGCCCGTTGCACATTCAAAATTGTTCGAGAAAACTTAGAAAAAAAATTTAGTGCATTGACACAGCATGAATTTACGTTGTCACAAAAATTCAAATCAATATTTGAAACATACTCGAGATACAAAAATAACAAATTTGACACTGAATAGTATATAACACAAGTTGGGCTTCAGTTTTGGCCCATTAGCACATTGACGTCAAATTTCTCTTTTTTTATCTTGAGCATTGTTTTGGATTTTAATTTGAATTTTTATGACAACATACATTGATGTTGTATCAATACACTAATTTTTTTCCGGATTTTTTTGAATATTTTTGAATGCGCAGCGGTCCGGTGCACCGGTAGCACCAATTACCTTGGTGCACCAGATACATTCCCTGTGACAAGCAGATGTGTTTAAACAATGTCCAGATAAATGAGATGCCCCTTCCCGCAAATAAAATAAAAAAATAAGACGCCCTTGCTGTGAATCACTTGTGCACGATTCCTGGAGCCTACTCAATGCATGTCTTGGAGAGAGAGCTGATGCACATAATGAGAAGCTCCAGGAATCGTGCACAAGTGATTCACAACAAGTTTCTATACATGCAACAATATTTTTTTACTACCTATGATGTAAGCATCAAGTAGGCTTATTTTAGCATTGTAGGGCTTCTAACCTTCACTAAACTATTGGCGCCATGCATATCTGTTTGCTATCGCGTGTAAACTATTCCTGCCATGCACATATCTCAAAAAATGGTGACCAAAGATCAATGGTGTGGAGCGTAGGTTCGGATGGACCATGGTCCCATACAACATTCTTGCTCAGCGAGTTCATCCAACCTTTCAAAAAATCACAAATACGTATTCATCCATGGTCCATTCCTTAGTTTCAATGTACTTTATTAGGTATCTGATGTATAAATTTCTAATTCAACCCGCCTTACAATGTTGGCTAAGAATCGGGTGCTCAAAAGAAAAACCATCTGATTTTTTAATGACTTTACATCAAGAAACACCGGGAGAAACTTTTTTGTGAAAAACTAAAGTATTATTATTGTCAATAGAGTCAGTTGAATTTGGTTCTTATTTGAGATAAACATATCAGTTTCATTGTGCTATCTTTTTAGCCTTTCTGTCATAATATCAAACTAAAGATGTATGGTTGACAGTTTACTCTTATATTATGCAAATGAAGTTACATATATATGTTGATGTATCACGCACACACACACACACACATAGATATATATTGTCTTAGGACTTAGGAGGCCATGTCGTCGAGTTCGCCATAGAGGCTTTCGAAATATAGAGCCGGCCCTGATACCAACTGGATATGATCTGTCGCAAGGACGGAAGGCATGGGGTTCCCTTCCACACAAAGTCAGATGGCCAAGTCAGCTCATCACCACTGAGTAGCCACCATCGCCAACTCCATAGGTCGCTCCACCGCATCTGCCCATGCCGAGGGATCAGAAGGAGGCCGATGCACCAAGCCAAACGGTCAAATATGTGTACCCTCCTCCCAAGTTACACCAATCAGGGCTAACCCCAATTTATTTTGGACCCCGATAAGTACCACCTGTGTGGTGCTAAGGGGCTTGGACGGGACGTCCCCATCACCATACATCACGCCACGTCACCGCATACATGCACAAATCACGAAACTGATGGTGTCAGGGGGAATCTTTTGGGCTTTCAGTTTTTAAAATATTTTTATCTCTTAAATGAAAAATCCGATTGAAAACTCGTTTTCACCATTAAATCCATCACTACAAGATCTTCAAAACTAGATTTCACATCTATATGTTTCGACGGTTTTTTTTGGGTTAAAAGTTGTCATGTCTATTGCATATAAATTGCCATGGTGTTTACAATCAAGTTGCCATGATATGTTTCAACTACTTTTTCTTCTATGTCTAAAGTAAATTTTGCCATGTTATAAGAAGGGAATTAAGAAACTAAAACTTGCCATGGTGAATTAATAAAATTTGCCATGATCCTGAAATAATTTTTACATGGTTCATAATTAAAAAGAAATTCATCGTCAATTACTTTATAAATGCATGGTCAATGACTCAAATTTGACCTGAACCATAAACTAATATCACCAGCCATGATCCCTGCACTAAATTTGCCATGGTTCATACAAAAAATTACCATGGTCAAAATACTAAAATTGTCATGATCTATAAACTAAATTTGTCATGATGAATTACTAAAAAAATTCATGATCCATGAAGTAAATTTTCCGTGGTTAATTAGTAAAAATTGCTATGGTCAATTAATAAAATTTGTGATGGTGAATACTAAAGAATTTCCATGACCCATGAAGTAAATTTTCCATGATTCATAAATAAAACCCCAAATCTCTGCGGGGCAACACATGTTTATTTTCCATGCCAAAGAACACATCTTAAATTTCCATGAAAATATATTAGATTTGTCATGGCCACAAAAAGGAAAGAATTTTCCATGGGTAGATACAAATTTTTTGTCGTGGTATGCATAGTAGATTTGCCATTGACACAAAAAAAGAGTCTCCGCCGGTGCAGCACCACATCACACACAACCGCTCCCCGGACACACAACCCCTTCCCCCCGCCGGCATGCCACACATCACCCCCCCCCCCCTCCAGCCGTATATCTGCTCGAGGTCTATGGGCCGTCGTCGTAGCTCTCTGGGACCCTCGCTGATGAGTGAAAAGTAGTTGAAATACAATGGTAGCTTTAAAATTGAGAAGAAAAAATAGATGAAACATATCATGGCAACTTCAGTGTAAACATCATGGCAACTTTTGGTCCAAAAAAGTCATCAAAACATATCAATATGAGATCTAGTTTTGAACATCTCGTCGATACGGATTTAATGATGAAAATGGATTTTTAATCAGGATTTTTTTAAGAGATAAAATATTTTAAAGTTCGAAAAACAAAAAGATTTTGCTGACATCATCTGTTTCGTTGTGTATGCATGCATGCGATGATGTGGCAAGATGGGTGATTTTTAAAAGACCAACCCGAGCTAGACTAGCATGTTGGCATTTTTTATAGAAGAAGACTCCATGAGCACCAAGTGCTCGAGTCGAGACTCGAACCCTGGTGGGCTGGCTGTGAACTCCTGCGCCTTGCCAACTGAGTCACGCTCCGTTCTCACAAGATGGGTGATGATGAGGGTGTTCAGACCAAGTTGTAAGTGCCACACGTGTGGCACTTATAATTTGGGTTTATTTTTCATTGTGGTGAAAAAAATTAAGCCTAGCCCACATCGAGTTCTTTTGGGCTTGTTGCATAATTTGACAGTTAAGCTGTTATAAACTGTAAAAGAACCATGCCTAAATGATTTTACAAGCAACTAATATAGCCATGGATGGATCAGCTCAAAAGAAAATATAGTTATGGATGACACCACTCTTGCTGGGTGGTCTAGGCATTATGGCTTCTCATCGCATGAACGTTGCACTTACGCTACAATGGGTATGGTGGATCATGCACGGCGAGGGAAGGTTGTGGCTACTGTTGATTCAAGCAAAATATCTAAGGGAACCTCTCCTGGCGTGCTCCCGGCCAGGAGATTCCCAGTTTTGGCGATCCATCCTAAAGATCAAGGAGGATATCCACCTTGGGATTCCTTCACTATAGGCAATGGGGACGGGACCCAATTCTGGTTAGACCCATGGATGGGTACCGAGCCACTCAGGGTGGGGTTCCCTAGCCTATTCTCTATCTGCACGGACCCGTCAATCCTAATTTTCTCAGTGACCCGATCGGGACAGTGGGATATCTGGTTCCGCCGGATGTTTGGGCAGACAGAGCATGCCAAATGGACTAGACTGTTGGCAGCTCTGCCTCCAGTGTTGCCGGATTATCCGGACACTATATTGTGGCGGCTCTCACCTTCAGGTGAGTTTTCCATCAAGTCCGCCTACAAGGCTTTAGGCCGCCTCCCCGTTATCATGTTGGCTAGCTAACTTGTGGAAGGCCCCCATGTCCCTGAAGATAAAGATCTTCGTTTGGCAGCTTCTTAGAAATCACCTCCCTTCGGGGACCGAGGTGCTCAAGCGACAGGGCCCAGGTGATAGACTCTGCATGCCCTTTATGCAGGGTCCCTAAGACTGTGGCTCATATCATATTCTCGTGCACGGCGGCTCGTGCCTTTTGGCAGTTCGTCCGTGAGGCACTAGGGCCCGACTGGGAGGCCCTAGATCTCGTGGACTTCCTTCAGGCCAAGGCTACCATGCCAGGACGACACTGCCGCATATTCTAGTTGATCTTTGCGGTCATGTCATGGACTCTTTGGATGACGAGATAAAAGGTGGTTGAGAGGGTGTTCCCAAGGCAGACGTCTGACTCTTTGTTCAAATTTCTTACTTTTCTGCAGTAATAGCACCCGCTTACTAGGCAGCACGATCGCGATCGTCTAAGTATCATGTTGGTTGCGCTCGTGGATTCGGCACGCCGGCATTCATCATCTTAGCTTAGCTTGTCCCACTAGGTGGCCTTATTTTTTCTCTCTCTCTTGTGTTTCTCTTTGGGTATTATTGTGCTGTTGCCCCAGGCGTTGCCTTTATGGCTTATCTGGATGCTGATCGTATGAATTTTTGCTTTATCTATAAAGTGGGACGAAAGCTTCTTTTAAGACACGGTAGTTTTGATTAGAGATATATCAAGCAAAGACACAACCTTGCTCCACGCTGACACCATTGCTGATGTGCTTGCGTTTTTTTTTTTGACAGCTTTTTTTATGTGCTTGCATTTACATACTTGATCTCGTCACATGCATGTATAGTTCGGAGAAACTACTGTTCGATCTTTACAAAGCCTTGGACCTCGGCAACCCGCTGGTGTGCCTCCTAGTAAATATCATCCAAAAATACCCGCCATTCTTAGAGCATCTCCAACAGACGCCCAAAAAAAGCTCTTCGTGTTAAAAGTTTATTTTTTCAGGTTTGCTATTTCACATCTAGATGTGAAATAACTATCTCACATCTAACTTCCTAGCCATTAGATATAGCATATTAAGATTCGTGATTTTTGCCTTCGCTTCTTCGTGTCTTGTTTTTTTAGGAGCTTCGTGTCTTTTTGCTTGTCAAGACGCGTGCGTAACAACTTTTTGTTGCCTGGGCCGCTTCGCGTTATAGCTGCCAGCTTTGCTTTGCCTGGGCCGCTCCTGTTGTGGAAATTTTCCCATCGATTTTTCGTGTGCCGGTCTCCTGTAGTCTTTAGAGCTGGTTGTCTTTTTTTTTTGAGCCATTCGCGTGCTTGTGCTGTGGAAACAAGGCGTCATGTCTATCCATTTATTCTTGCCTCGTTGTTTTACTTTTTTGTTTTTATTTTTTTGTTTCATTATTTGTTTTAAATTATGAAGTATTTTATACTCATGATCCTTTCTTTTATTTATATTTATTCTTTGTTCTCTTTTTTCTTTTTTTAATTATGAATTTTCACTCAGCCATCTTTTCGCTTTAAATGTCATGCAAATCTTGATCAAGAGTTGTTTTCCCGCATGGGTATCGTGTCACGTTGTGTGTCTAGTGACTACTTGTCGGCCTTGCTCATCCAACTCAGTCGCCCTAGTTTCTAATCGCCCCAGTTGCAAGGCAACCATGTACGCACAACTCGGGGGATGTAGTTTTGTAGTTGTCCCAGTTGCAAGTCCACCCCCGACTCGCAACTTGGGCGATGTTGTTTTTTGTTCTTATTTCATAGTAGTTGCAATTAGTCCCTCGCCCGCAACTAGGGGTTTCTGTCGGCCCAGTTGCAAGTCTACCCTCGTCTCGCAACTCGGGAGGGTGTTGTTTTGTTTTACCCCATTTGCAAGTCCACCCCTGACTTGCAACTCGAGGGATGTAGTTTCTAATCGCCCCAGTTGCAAGACAACCATGTACTCACAACTCGGGAGGGTGTAATTTTGTAGTTGCCCTAGTTGCAAGTCAACCCTCAACTCGCAACTTGGGGGGTGTTTTTTTTTCTTGTTTCATAGTAGTTGCAATTAGACCCTCGACCAGCAACTAGGGGTTTCTGTCGGCCTAGTTGCAAGTCCACCCTCGTCTCGCAACTCGGGAGGGTGTTGTTTTGTTTTACCCTATTTGCAAGTCCACCCCTAACTTGCAACTCGAGGGATGTAGTTTCTAATCGCCCCAGTTGGAAGACAACCATGTACTCACAACTCGGGAGGGTGTAGTTTTGTAGTTGGCCTAGTTGCAAGTCGACCCTCAACTTGCAACTCGGGGGGTGTTGTTTTTTGTTCTTGTTTCATAGTGGTTGTAATTAGACCCTCGAACAGCAACTAGGGGTTTCTGTCGGCCTAGTTGCAAGTCCACCCTCGTCTTGCAACTCGGGAGGGTGTTGTTTTGTTTTCACAACAGTTGCAAGTCCACCCCCGACTTGCAACTCGAGGGATGTAGTTTGCAACCGCCCCAGTTGCAAGACAACAATGTACTCACAACTCGGGAGGGTGTAGTTTTGTAGTTGCCCTAGTTGCAAGTCGACCATCAACTCGCAACTTGGGGGGTGTTGTTTTTTTTCTTGTTTCATAGTAGTTGCAATTAGACCTCGACCAGCAACTAGGGGTTTCTGTCGGCCTAGTTGCAAGTCCACCCTCGTCTCGGAACTCGGAAGGGTGTTGTTTTGTTTTACCCCATTTGCAAGTCCACCCCTAACTTGCAACTCGAGGGATGTAGTTTCTAATCGCCCCAGTTGCAAGACAGCCATGTACTCACAACTCGGGAGGGTGTAGTTTTGTAGTTGGCCTAGTTGCAAGTCGACCCTCAACTCGCAACTCGGGGGAGGTGTTGTTTTTGTTCTTGTTTCATAGTAGTTGTAATTAGACCCTTGAACAGCAATTAGGGGTTTCTGTCGGCCTAGTTGCACGTCCACCCTCGTCTCGCAACTCAGGAGGGTGTTGTTTTGTTTTCACCACAGTTGCAAGTCCACCCCCGACTTGCAACTCGAGGGATGTAGTTTGCAATCGTCCCAGTTGCAAGTCCACCGCCATCTCGCAACTCGGGGAGGGTGTCGTTTGTTGTTTGTTTTCACCCCAACTGCAAGTCTACACCCGACTTGCAACTCGAGGGATGTAGTTTGTAATCGCCCAAGTTGCAAGTCAATCGTGTACTCGCAATTCGGGAGGGTGTAGTTTTGTAGCCCTAGTTGCAAGTCGACCCTCGACTCGCAACTCGGGGGTGTTGTTGTTTTTTCTTGTTTCATAGTAGTTGCAATTAGACCCTCGACTAGCAACTAGGGGTTTCTGTCGGCCTAGTTGCAAGTCCGCCCTCGTCTCGCAACTCGGGAGGGTGTTGTTTTGTTTTACCCCATTTGCAAGTCCACCCCTAACTTGCAACTCGAGGGATGTAGTTTCTAATCGCCCCAGTTGCAAGACAACCATGTACTCACAACTCGGGAGGGTGTAGTTTTGTAGTTGTCCTAGTTGCAAGTCGACCCTCAACTCGCAACTCGGGGGGTGTTGTTTTTTGTTCTTGTTTCATAGTAGTTGTAGTTAGACCCTCGAACAGCAACTAGGGGTTTCTGTCGGCCTAGTTGCAAGTCCACCCTCGTCTCGCAACTCGGGAGTGTGTTGTTTTGTTTTCACCACAGTTGCAAGTCCACCCCGACTTGCAACTCGAGGGATGTAGTTTGCAATCGCCCCAGTTGCAAGTCCACCGCCATCTCGCAACTCGGGGAGGGTGTCGTTTGTTGTTTGTTTTCACCCCAACTGCAAGTCTACACCCGACTTGCAACCCGAGGGATGTAGTTTGTAATCGCCCCAGTTGGAAGTCAATCGTGTACGCGCAACTCGGGAGGGTGTAGTTTTGTAGCCCTAGTTGCAAGTCCACCCTGGACTCGCAACTCGGGGGGTGTTGTTTTTTGTTCTTGTTTCATAGTAGTTGCAATTAGACATTCGACCTGCAACTAGGGGTTTCTGTTGGCCCAATTGCAAGTCCACCCTCGACTCGCAATTCAGGAGGGTGTTGTTTTGTTTTCACCCCAGTTGCAAGTCCACCTCCGACTTGCAACTGGACATGTATTTTGTTTTTCATCCCAGTTGCAAATCCACGCTCGACACGCAACTGGGCTTGTAGTTTATTATTCTCCCAATTGCAAGTTCATCCTCGAATCGCAAATGATATTTTAGTTTTGTGTAGTTGTCCGAGTTTCAAGTCCACCCTCAACATGCAACTAGGCTTGTAGTTTGCTTCGTCCCAATTGCACTTCCATCCTCTATTGGTTTTCTGGTTATTCTTTTGGTTTTTCTATTTCTTTTTTCCTTTTTTTTCTTCTTTTGCTTCGCATTTTGTTTTAAATTTTTTTGAACATTTTCAAATACATGAACAATTTTCAGTTCATGAAAATTTTGGAGCTTTGTGATTTATTTATTTTGAATCGGCGAACATTTTCTTAATCCACGAACAATTGTTAACACTTTTGGATGCATGATCAATTGTTCAGTATGTGTTTAAAAAATTATTTAGTGTATATTATAAAAATGTTTTACCGTATATTTAAAAGGGTTCTACGTATATTAAAAAAGGTTAAGTTTGTATTTAAAAAATATTTAGTGTGTATTAAAAAAGTTTAGTGAATATTATTTAAGAAGCTCATTGTATATAAAAAAGTTCATTGTATATTAAAAAATGACCACAAATTCGTGAACATGTTTTTGATTTTTTAATCAAACTTTGTCTTTTACTGAAAATTAATGCATAAAATATAAAGAGTGGAATGGGAAAGCAAAAACCAAAGCGCAAAAAAAAAATCATTTATAGCCTATTAGAAGCTAGCATCAGAGACACGCAGCTAAAAAGTGGGCAATAAAACGCAAAAACTAACAAATCGATGGTAGAACTACTTTATTTTCACTGATATACATCTGATCACTAGCTTTTCCTACAAAAGGAATCTGATCCTTTGCTTCGAGTAGTGACACAACACAACCTATCAAGGTGCTTGCTGCTTCTTGCTACGTCGCCATCCGATCTAATATGATCTATTGATCTACCATGCCCATGCACGCACAGGGAGACACACATGTAGCAAGAAGGAATCTTCGGCTGGCTGATGCATAACGTAAAAAGCTAGCCTCACTACGAGTTGTCGGACGTATAGGCCGCCCATCGAGGCGGACGTGAGCGCGAAACTGGTTCGTTTGTTTCAGGCTTTATGACAAATCAAAATCGAACAAATAAGATAAACAATAAAAAGTTAGCGATGACATTATACTTAGATGTGAGATATTATCTCACATCTAGATGTAATATAGACGGACCCTTATTATTTTTGGCGCCGGACAGCTCCAGCAGAAGCTGTAGCGCTAAAAGTTTTTGCGCGCACGCTAAAAAACGCTATCGCGCGCAGCATATTTGAAGCGCCGGATTGCGCGCTTCACAATTTGTACTGTCTGCTTTTTGGGCGCGTGTTTTGAAGCCCTCTTAAAAATTGGTCGGCTTTTAAAAGTCTTCTGATGATGCGCTATAATGTATATTGGGCGCGGAATATTTGTGCGGCTGTTGAAGATGCACGTACAATTTGTCTGTTATAGCGAGAGCAGGTGGGCAGTCGCCCTCCGAAACCATCGCGTCATGACGCGCGTTTCCAGCAGAGAAAACGGAAGTGTCGGGCCGGCGTGAACCTACTTAAAGCGGCTGCCAGAGAGAGTCATGGACGACACAGTCAGTTGAGTTGATTCCCTTGACCGGAGAAGAAGAGAACACGGGAGACCGGGAGTCCGAGAAGCTTGTTGTGAGGAAGATGAGCAGGGTGTGCGTCACCGGAGCGGCCGGCTACATCGCGGCCTGGCTCGTCCGTAAGCTTCTGCAGCGAGGCTGCGTCGTCCACGCCACCTTGAGATCCCTCCGTAAGTTCACCTAGCTTGTAGGAGCAGTATATATACTCTCTCGTCAACTCCTCCGGTGATCATACGATCCGTTGGTGATGCGTGGCGTGGCAGGGGATGAGAAGAAGACGGGGCTGCTGAAGTCGCTGCCGGGCGCGGCGGAGCGGCTGGTGCTGTTCGAGGCGGACATCTACGACGCCGCCACCTTCGAGCCGGCCATCCAGGGCTGCGAGTTCGTCTTCCTCGTCGCCACCCCGCTGCTGCACGACACCAGCAGCACCAAGGTAACGCAAGACGGTCGGACAAACTCGAGCTCGATCTGGCTGGTGGCCCGCCTCTCGATCGAGTTCACAGCTCAATCTGCCATTGCCTGAATATTTTCCGACGCTTAACCACTACGTAGGAACTAGTACATCGGTGCATATTTTTCTCATACTACTAGAATAAACTACTACGTACTTACTTACTACTCCAGCTATGCACCGATAAGATCCACGCCAACTTCCACCACCAAAATTGATTCAAGTGCAGATAGCCGGCGAGGGACGGCGTGCGCACTTCTTAATTCGCGGGCTGTCCCCTGCCTGGTTCTCGTAGGCGGTGGCCTCCCGCTGACTTTCTATGTTGTCTTGTAGTACCTCGATCGCCAGTTCTTAATTCCGTCCGTCGACGCGACGAGATCGCCGGCCATAACACGGGTTACATCAGCGGCGGGGAGATCCCGGCCGTGGCCACAACCGCATGGTCACCATGCATGGGGCGAGAAAAACATCCCCATCCACCGGCCGACATTGACGACCGCCCACTCGCTCGGTGGTCTCCTCCATTTCTGCACTACGGCCACGCTCGGAGTGGACTTTGTTTGGAGAGAACAATTCCTCCCACTCGCTGACTCTTGGCGGACAGATGACCGTAGCTTTGCACGGGATAAGATATCCGGATTAGAAAACTCCGGGCACAGAACGACCTTGGCTGTTGCTGGCACTAGAAGTCGATCTAGAAACTGCGTAGTCGAGTGCTGGGGTAGTTTGATTGGGACGTGATTGGAATTCCGCTGCTCCATGTGTTGGACTGTTCTTCGTGCATGCGTTTGACAAGACACTCTAGCTGCCACAGATTGCGACCGTGCCGACCAGCGGTTCACTGTGGTGTGACCATAACTGGTTCGATGACAACGTTTGGAACTGCCACTATTCGGCAAACTAACATTTCGCAAAAAACAAAAGTTGATAATTTCTTGTAGGTTAGTAAGAAAAGTTGGTAGCTAGTCAATTACTGCTAGCCAACGTTTGGCATCTGCAAAATATTGACATGCCAACTTTTGGCATAGAACCGATCATACTTTATAGTATGTCACATACCAACGGCTAGTCAATTTGGGACTGTTGTGCGGTTAGTACATCAATTTTACTGAATAGTAACACCTTTTTTACATATAACCTTTTTTAGCACGGTACAATCGCATACCATTAAATATATACAAGTTAACAAGAAAGTGTTCATCGTTAATATGCATGCAGTACAAGAACATAACTGAAGCGGTCGTGGACGCGACGCGCATCATCCTGCAGCAGTGCGAGCGGTCCAAGACGGTGCGGCGCGTCATCCACACGGCCTCCGTCACGGCCGCCTCGCCGCTCAAGGAGGACGGCGACGGGTACAAGGACGCCATGAACGAGTCCTGCTGGTCGCCGCTCCACCTCTCCTACGGCTACAGCAACTTCCACCTCGACGTAAGCCATATATATACCTACATTTCTGCTACTGTCCGATAGCCAATCCTGACATATCAGCGACGTGTTTCAACCAACTGACGGCGACGCATTCGCGCGCGTGCACGCAGGCGTACGTGTCGTCCAAGCGGCTGTCGGAGGAGGAGCTGCTGAGGTACAACGAGTCGGAGGGCAGGGCGTTCGAGGTGGTGACGCTGGCGTGCGGCCTCGTCGGCGGCGACACCATCCAGCCCATCCTCTGGAGCAGCATCCCCGTGGTGGTGGCGCCGCTCACCGGCAACGAGATCCACCACAACTCCCTCAAGTTCATGCAGGCGCTCTGCGGTTCCGTGCCGCTGGTGCACATCGACGACGCCTGCGAGGCGCACCTCTTCTGCATGGACCAGCCGTCCATGGCCGGCCGCTTCCTCTGCGCCGTCGGGCACCCCAACATGGAGGACTACGTCGCCCGCTTCGCCGCCCGCTACCCGGAGCACAAGATACTGCTCAAGAAGTATGTATATGCGATCGATCGACCTAGTCCTTCTTCTGTATGTTCTCGGATGTTATTATCTATGGCTTGGTTGATCAACTTGTGCTTGTTTTTCTGTGGTGGTGGTGTTGTAGGGTGGCAGGAGAGGGGGTGAGGGTGAAGGGTGATTCGACCAAGCTTGTGGATATGGGATTCAGGTTCAAGTATGGTGTGGAGGAGACGCTGGACTGCAGCGTGGAATGCGCCAAGAGGATGGGAGAGCTCTGATGTGTGATACCGTCGAAAGAAAAATCCAGGAAAAACCAAACTTTGGTTTTGAATGCGGCAGCCCACACATTCACGACAGTCAGCCCGCCTGAATTTGAAAGTATGGTCTTCTTTTTTCCGGTTGTTCATTGTGTAATGTGTCCCCGTTATTATTAGTATGTGTCTTCTCGCCAGTTGCAATGTACTGCTTTTTTTTTCCAAAACGGAGGCAAAGATTTCATCTATTAATTAAGCAGAAAAGAATTGCGCAGCTAATTATGGAAAATCGGGCAAAAACCGAAACAACAAGGACCAAACCCATTCTCAAAGACTGACAGACACAGGGCAAAGCCCATCCTCATCGACAACATGTCGACCTGCAGCCACACAACGCAGCTCCGACTCTGACGGAGAACTCAGAATAACAAAACCAGGCGAAAGCTGGCGCCACGGCCAGTCATCGTATACCACAGGCCCCCGTCGCTACAGCTTCGACTCCACAGCAACAAACAAACCGAGGCAATACCGCGGACACGCCGAAGAAGAGCCGACTACCGCAACCTTTGCCGCGTTGCCGACATCGCTCCCACCATCATCGTTGCCGCAGAAGGCTGGCCGCCATAGTGATCCTCTCGGGGCCGCCGCCCCGACATCCACCGTTCCGTCGCGCCCAGCGCACTCCACCGGCACCGCCTTCCGGGGCCGCCGCCTGACATACCACCGCTCCCCTTGAGCAGCAACGACGCACAACCTAGCTGCCCGCAACCCAAGCTGCTCAGGGCAACCGCTCACAGACCACGAACGTGGCACCACATCTGGGGCCGCCGCCCCGACATAAAGTCGGACCGCCCCCTTGGGGCGCATCAACCGAGCCGACACCCCCACCGCCTAAGCGGGACAAGGATGCCACCCAACCAATGCCGAGATAGAGCCCCGCCTCATAGAGCGGCCACTCGCATTGTTCCCGAGATCGCCATCTCGGTGCACAATGAGAAACCACCTGGAGTCGCCGCCCTGACGTCCACTGTCCCCGCCGACGAAGAGATCTGTGCAAACTGCAATATGCTGACTCTCCAAGGCGATGCCTCAAAGAAGGAAACGATATAGCCATCATCATCGCCCGCTTCGACCATCTGAAGCTAGAGATTTCTCCTGGAGAGTCGTGTAATGAAGCTCCACGGCAACACCTTCAAGAAGGAGAATGACACCATGGCCATGGCGCTGCTGTTGCCGGCACCGACCCAAAGTCAGTGCAGGACTTTCGCCCGGAGCTCCTCCACACCTCCGAATCCGAGTAGATCCGAAGCATTGTGCAGCACACAATCCCCCGGTCAACGTCCACTGGCTCCACCTCGTGGCGTAGCAGCCGCCGCACCTCTCAAACGCGCAGGACCCGCCAGATCTGCGGCCTCCACCAACCTGCACGGCCAAGCCTGGCCGCCCGTCGTGGCCACCACGTGCCGCCTCGCGCCTGCACAGCCACAACCGAGATGCAGCTGCCGCGCACTCCCACCGCGCGCCAGATCTGTGCCGGCCTCGCCATCCCGCGCGTCCGCCACGCCCGCGCCTCACCATCCACCACACACCCCGTGCCTCACCATTCATCACGTGCCCGCGACATCTCTGAGCCGCACGCGCGTGCCCGCGGTGCACCTCGCCGGTGAACCCGAGCCAAGCCGCCAGATCCGCGCGGCAGGAGGCCACCGCGCCCACCCCAGCCAGCTCCACGCCTCCGTGCACAAGCACGCCCAACCATTCAACCCCAGACGCCGCCACGCCGCGAAGCCTCGAGCTCCAGCGGGAGCACCGTGACAAAGCACCCACCGAGGCGGCCGGCCCGAGCCATCCAACCCCAAACGGGAGGACGAGAAGGCCCCGCTGCCACCGCGCCGCGCGGGCTTTGCCCGGCGATGCCTGCCGGCGACGGCAAGGGGAGGAAGGGCGGCGGGGAGTGGCCCGTGCGGCGGCTAGGGTGCGCTCCTGGCCGCCCGCGGGAGCGGCCGTGGATCTACATTTTATTGATGGTTGTATGCTTTACAGAAAAAATACATGAAAAAAGATATTACACTGCCTCCTTTTAGATTTATAAGGCTTACGCATATCACTAGATTTATAATTTAACCAACATAAGATGATTGGTATTGTTCAAAAATCATACCATTAGAAAGTACATGATTTGAAGTTTCTAATGATACTCTTTTATGATATATAACTTGTATTATGTCGGTCTATTTGTCAACCTAAAGATACGCACAAGCCTTATAAACCGAAAATAAGGTAGTATCATATATCGCGTGTTTTAGTAGTTTTAAAAGCGAGATCACAAGTTAAGGAGTACTCTTTGCAAAGATCACTCCCCTTTGCCAGGTCGTGACAAGTGACGCGTTTTATGTGCGTCACTTGTTGCGGTTTTCTCTTTTTCATAGATTTATTTATTCAAAACATTTTATCTCCTAAACTGTGCATCCAAATCTCAAACCTTTTCATCGTTGGACTCCTCGTGATGACAGATTTGACGGTCTTTTTTTCATGAAAAGATCGGACGAAACCACGTGAATTAAATCCGCGCCTCTTGCAGAATAAGAAAAATACATATTTTTTCCCTTTCCAAGAGGCACGACCTTACCTTTCGCGGAAGCGAATTTGTGTCTCCACGAGAAGTAAATTTACGTCTCACGCGAAATGAAAAGAAAAAAGAAAACATATTTTTTTCAAAAGGCATGACCGTGGAACGAAAAAAAACATGTTGTTTTCTTTTCCGAGAGGCACAACCGTACCTCTCGTGGAAGCAAATCCGTACCTCTCGCGAAACAAAAAAAAAAGAAAATATGTTTTTTATCTTTCGAAGAGGCACGACCGTGCCTATCATGGAAACAAATCCGTGCCTCCACAAGAATTAAATATGTGACTCTCGTGGAAGCAAATCCGTGTCTTCACGAGAAGTAAATCCATGCCTCTCGTGGAACGAAAAAAATATCCTTTCTGAGAGGCAGGACCGTGTCTCTCGCGGAACAAGAAAAAAGAAAACATGTTTTCTTTCCTTTCCGAGAGGTGCCTCTTGTGGAAGCAAATTTGTGCCTTCATGAGAAGTAAATCCGTGCCTCTCACGAAATAGGGAAAAACGTGTTTTTTTTTTCACTTTCCCAGAGTCACGACCATGCTTCTCGTGGAAGCAAATCCGTGCCTTCACGAGAAATAAATTCGTGCCTCTCGAGGGACGAAAAGAGAAGTGTTGTTTCCTTTTCGAGAGGCACGACCATGCCTCTCGTGGAAGCAAATCTCTGTCTCCACGAGAAATAAATTCGTGCCTCCCGCGTGACAAAAAAATGTGTTTTTCTTATTCGAGAGGCACGACCGTGCCTCTTGCGGAAACAAATTAGTGTCTCCACGAGAAGTAAATTTGTACCTTTCGTGGAATGAAAAAAATTGTGTTTTTCACACAAATTTTTTGGTTCAAATCCTAAGGAAAATCGGGGAAATCGATAAGCCGGAAAAATCATATAAAAGCCGAAAACGTGTACAGAAAATTAAAACAAAAATCCGGATGTAGCACCCAGAGTGTGACACGACACAGCGGCTGAGAGCGCCAAGTGACGCGCTGACAGCCCACTCCAAGCGACCCTTACGAGGCCTCCTGAAAGAGTACTCCTTAATTAGTTGCTCTCAGGTAAAATCCACGCGTGTGATATCGGATGTTAAAATTTTAGTGTTGGCCTATTGGGTTTTTTAAGGGGTTGTCTTGGCCTATTGGGTGTGAATATATAAAGCCTAGATTTCAAGTGGGCTAGTGTCTCTGATTGAGGTTTTCTTCATTGCAAGATGCGGGAGTTTGCGGGCTCAGGTCTCCGGGAGGCACCTATTCCCCGACCTGTGTGAATATATAAAGCCTACATTTCATTTTTATATCTTATCTATTTTATTTTTTGCTTTTTTAAAGCAGTTTGTGATTTTGAAAAAAATCTTAATTTCAAAAAATATTCATGATTGCAAAAAGTTATTCCCGAATACAAATAATGGTCACGCATTTAAAACATTCCACGATTTTAAAAATGAACATATTTCGATTTTTATGAACATTATCTTGTATTTCATGAAAAAAATGAATTCAATGAACCTTTTTTGAATTTTGTGCAAAAACATTGAATTCAAGAACATTTTTGCTGAACTGTATGAACATTTTCTTGAGCTCGATGAACATTTTGGAAAAATACTTTTTTAGTTCAAAAAATACATTTTCGACTGTGATGAACATTTTTTTACTACAATGACATTTTTTGAAATTGATGATCATTTTTTGAACTTAGTGAACAAATCGTCAATTGGAAGAACATTTTTTGAATTCGATGGACATTTTCTAAATTTGTTGAAAACATTTAGAATTCCATGAACAAAAAATGTTCAAATTTTTTTAAAGAGTCCTGTCAATAAAATTCAAAAAATTTAAAAAGTGAATAATAAAGAGGAAAAGATAGGACACAAAAGGGAAAAAGGAAAAAAAACAAAAGAAAAAACAAAGATAGAAAATCAGATGGGCTGGCACAGCTCAACCAGCGTTCGCATCACGAGGGGTGCACGTTACACGAAATCACTAACTAAGGAACACTCTTTCCAAAGGTCACACCCACCTCCCAGGCAAGTGGCGCATTATGCGCCAATTGTCTTCACCTGAGAGTTTTCCCTTTTTTATAAATCCGTTTATTTAAAAGGTTTTATCTCTTAAACCGTGCATCCAAATCTCGAAACATCCAAATCGAGATCTTCAAAACTAAAAACCGGGACGAAGAAACCAAACCTGGAGCACTTTTTTTCTTTTTCAAAAGAGACACGAATGTCCTTTCGCGGAACCAAATCCGTGCATCCACGAGAAGTAAACCCGTGCCTCTCGCGGAAAAAAAAAATCACATTTTTTTTCATTTTTGAGAGGCACGGCCGTGCCTCTCGCGAAAGCAAATCCATGCCTCCACACAAAGTACATCCGTGCCTCTTGATGCAGGAAACAAAAATATGTTTTTTTTATTTCCAAGAGGCACGACCATGCCTCTTGCGGAAGCAAAAAACACATTTTTCACGCCAATTTTTTTTGGAAATTTTGTTTTTTGTCCAAGAGCTAAGAAAGGCCGGTGGAAAAACGAAAAGCCGAAAAAACCAAAAATATCTAAAAAATGAAAACGCGTGGGAAAAAAACAAAAATCGAAAGGAGTGTTCAGAGTGCGACACGTGTCGGCGGCTGAGAGCGAGCGAAGTGGCACGCTCTTAGCCCACCGCAGATGACCCTAGCGAGGGCTCCCAAAAGGAGTACTCCTTCGTTAGTTGCTCCCGCGCTATCCCACAACATACATAGTAAATAGGGATGGCACATTCATTTGGGAGCCCCTATTTGGTGCACGTTGCATCAAATAGATGTCGCCACACACACGAGGCAACCCGACTAGGCCGGTCCACTGGGTGGCATCACATCGAGCGATATTGTGGGACGGAAAATATCGCAAAAGAGCATAGCACGTTAGCGAGGAATCATCCTGGTGATTGCGTGTTCCTAGCCACCGGAGCTAACAAGCGTTGTTGCTTGTAGAGCAGTGTGTACCTTAAAGAACCAACCACAGTCGCAGAACTGGAATGCACTACTGTTGCGAACCGGAATATTAATGTAGCAATGTAGACCATGCTACTCTAGCGGACCGGAATCAATTACTGTAGTGGACATTATTTTGAAAAAGTTAGTAACTATTTTGAAAAAAGTTTACATTTTTAAAGTGTAAATTTTGAAACCGTCTGAAGGTTTTTATTTTGCAAACAATTTTCTGAAGACGAGAACAAATTCTGAAAAAACAAAACATTTTTTATCAAATGCGAACAACTTTTTTGAAAAAGCACAAATAAAATTGAAAAATATGAACATTTTTTTAAGTTGTGAACAATTTATGAAATTCCACACAATTTTTGAAACCACCATTTCTTAAAAAAAGCAATAAAAAAACATTTCCTGAAATCTGAAAAAAATTGCAGGCCGTGGAGATTTTTGAAATTTTTGAACAAATTGTGAATCCATGAAGATTTTATGAACTTGTAAATAATTTTTGAAACCGAAAATATTTTTTGAAATTCTGGAACATTTTTTGAACTGATAACAAGAACAGTTATATAATTTCTGGAATATATTTGAAAGTTCCAACAATTTTTAAAATAAAAGTAAAGCTGAGATAAGAAAATGAAAACAAAAAAAGAACATGTACATTTGTTCAAGAAATTCCCGATTTGTTTTTTTTAAACACGGCCCTTTTTACGAACTTTGAACCAAAATTGAAAATGGAAACAATTTTTAAATTCACCATTTTTTTAAAAACACAAAATTTCCAAATTTGTGAATATTTTTTTTAAATGGGAACAAAAATTAAGGTGGAAATAATTTTTGAAATTCATAACAATTTTCAAAAATAGGAAAGATTGTCTAAAATATCTAACAAAAATTGAAATTCTCATATATATTTCGAAATAAAAAAATTAAAAAAAAACAAAAAATAAAGAAAAGGAAACAGAAAAGACTGGTTTAGGAACCGGTAGAAACATCTGGGGACCATCTAGTAGGTTCCAAAAATCCAAACTGAGTCCGGCGGCCTCCCAAAACCTGAGTCCGGCGCTCATCGAGCTTTGTTCGCCGACCATGATGCAGCGACCTCTTCTGGACATGTCCCCGATGCGGCCCGCAGCTTTGAAGCCTCGCCCACCCGCCTCTCCATTAACGGCAACTCTGCAATGAACCCCTTCGCCAACCCGTGCTTCGCTTTGTTGATGCTGGACACGACCGCCTGGCCGGCTTGGCGGAGCTCGTTGTGCCTGTCTCGAGCTCCCAAAGAACGCTCTTCGCTCAAAACAGCCGGCGCTCCCGCCGCTCACATCAGGCAACCTTCAAGCACCCATGGCATCACCGAGGCCAAGCCCTCCAGCAGCCTGTCGGAAGACTTTGGCAGGCATGAGGATCTCCAAGGAAGGTGGGATCTCTCTGCAACGGATCAGGCGCCCTTCCAACCGCACGCCGGCTGCCCCGGTTGCAAAGGTGGCTGAGCGCCTTGTTTGTCGCAGCCTGGGCATAACCAAAGATGGTGAAGATGTCACCGCTTCGACCCTGAATGCGTTCACGGAGAGATTCAAGGAGCAGCACCCCCCTGAAGTGATTGTGGCCATGAGGAATTTTTTCAAGCTTGACGATAGTGCTATTGCTGCTGTCGAAGACGCGCTGATAGACCATGGTGGTGCAGCGGCTATGGACTCTGTGGGGCTGGAACAAGATGGCCAGGGATCGCAGCCGGCGATCGCCTGAGTAGGTAGTCTCTGGGTTAGGGCCTTCATGTTTGTTATGTTAGTACGCCATCCTGTTGCTTTCCAGGGGATTGCTCTTGCTACTAGTTTGCACGTATCCAGTTCGTGCATAGGCATTAGTTACTTTGGACCTTGTAGATGTGACCGTGTTCCCATTGTGTGTGTGTTGGTGTTTAGTCAGGTTCGGCCATGGGCCGTGTACCTGGGACTTGGATCGCCTCCTGGTTGTAGTATTGTTATTTCATATGTTAGTCAAAGGGCATATGCTGTGCACCCATGACAGAACAACCTATCAATACACTCAGCTGGAATGTGAGAAGGCTTAATTGCCGGACCGTGAGAGCAACCGTCAAGGCTACCATCTCGACACCACTTGTCATTTGGTCTGTCTCCAAGAGACTAAGTTGAGCACCATTGATGATACATTGCTGCTTCTCTCGGTGGAAACAAGCTTCAGAGTTTCACGCACCACCCGCCACCGGAACCAGGGGGAATCCTTATGCTATGGGATGACAGCCTCCTTCATGTCTCCGACATCACCACCTCGACTTTTTGTCTCTCGCTATGGTGCGGATTCGTGCTTCCGACTCCTCCTTCAAAATCACGTCCGCCTATGGCCCCACCGACAGCAAGCATCCAAAGATGCATTCTTTGCGGAGCTGCTTAGCCGAAGCCACCTCCGGAGTGGCATGGCTTGCCACCGAGACTTCAACCAAATCTACCGTGCTGTGGATAAAACAAACGGAATGTTAACCGTAGTAGAATCAATCGCTTCGTGCCACTTTGCAATCTTGCGAGCTCAAGGAGATCCATCTACGTAGGCGTTTCACCGGAGCAATGAGAGGACAAATCCCACCCTTTGCAAACTTGACTCCTTCTTCTGCAACGCCGAGTGGGACACCACCTTCAACACCCATGTGTTGCACGCCTTGTCATCATCCCTCTCCGACCACTGCCCTCTCTTGCTTGCTGATGACAAAGGACCCAAAAGACCTCGATCTTTCAAGTTTGAAAATTTCTAGACCTCCCTTCCAGGTTTCCATGACATCGTCCAAAAGGCATGGGCCGAGGGCGTGTCACACACGGAGCCTTATCTCATATTGCATCACAAGCTCAAGAAGATCGCGCTACGTCTCAAGGTGTGGAGTAGAAGACTCTTCTCAGCAGCGAACATTCACTTCCACGCGGCACTACTCGTGATCCTAAGGCTGGACATTGCGCAGGAATCGCGCCCACTATCGCCGGAGGAGCTTGACCTACGTGCTAGACTAAAACGCAGGGTGATCAGTTTGGTAGTTCTGCAGAGGGCCAGAAAGAGCCAATGCGCCCGAATCTCTAACCTCAAGGAGGGTGATGCAAACACAAAGTTCTTCCACCGCCGCATTAATGCCCGAAGAAGAAAGAACCACATCCACCGCATCAAGCTCGCAAGCGGTTGGGTTACTGACCATGGCGAAAAAGAAAAGATCATCCATGACCACTTCTCTGAGGTCATGGGAAAGGGGCACACGAGCAACCTTGACTTCAATTGGGAGGAGCTCAACGTGCAGCCGGTCGATCTTCACACCCTAGATGACACTATCACTGAGGACGAGGTTTGGAACGCCATTAAAGAAATGCCAAGCAGCAAGGCTCCCGGCCCGGACGGCTTCACGGGTATCTTTTTCAAGAAATGTTGGGCCATCGTCAAACCTGATATCATGCGAGTCATCCACCGGTTTGACTCCCTTCACACGTCCAATCTTCAATGGTTGAACTCCGCCAATGTGGTGCTCTTGCCCAAGAAGGATGGTGCGGAGGGCATCTCTGATTATAGGCCCATAAGCCTCATCCATGCCATTGCCAAAATCATTGCTAAGGTGCTCTCCTTGCGGCTTGCCCCGCATATGGATGCCCTCATCTCCAACGCCCAAAGCGCCTTCATAAAAAAGAGAAGCATCCATGACAACTTCATGTATGTGCGGAACTTTGCTCGACGCCTCCACAAGCGCAAGACCCTGCCCTTCATTCAAGCTTGACATTAGAAAAGCCTTCGACTCTATCAAATGGGAATTCATCCCGGACCTCCTGCAACGTAGGGGTTTCCCTAGCAAATTCCGTGGATCTGGATTGCCGCCTTTGCTTTGCTCCTCATCCTCGCGTTCCTGCTCAATGGGCTGCCCGGACCTCCCATCTATCATGGTCGTGGATTTCGTCAAGGGACCCGATCTACGCCGCTATTCGTCCTCGCAATTGACCCGCTTCACCAAATTCTTGAGTTGGCAACTAGGAAGGGCCTCTGCATAAGATTCGGGACGAGGCGCTATGATGAGAACCTCCTTATATGCGAGATGACGCAGCTATTTTCATGGCCCCAATCAAAAGGGACGTCGACAACCTCGCCACCATCTTGAAGGGTTTCGGTGATGTCACGGGTCTATGCACCAACTTCCACAAGAGTTCGGTTGTGCCAATCAGATGTACCAATGTTGACTTGGATAATGTCCTCAGCGCCGTTCCCGTGTCTAGAGCCACCTTCCCGATGAAATACCTGGGACTCCCACTCTCGGTCTGGCAGCTCAAGACTGTGGATTTCCAATACCTTGAAGACAAGGCGGCCGACAAGCTTGCCACCTGGGACGGCCAAAACATCACCACCATCGGGCGCACGACACTTGTCAGATCGGTTATTGCCTCCCAAGCAGTGTATGCCATCACACCTCTCATCGTGCCACCACGCTCTCTTCACAACATCAACAAATTGGAGAGGGCTTTCCTTTGGTCTGGATCGGATAAGACGACCGGTGCCAAATGTAAAGTGAATTGGAAGGTGGTTTGCCGCCCCAAGGAGTATGGAGGCCTTGGGGTTCTAGACACTGACAAGTTTGCTCGGGCCTTACGTCTTAGGTGGCCATGGTATGAATGGAAGGAGCCAAACAAGCTTTGGGTGGGGCTTGGGAACCCTTGCACGGAGGAGGACATGGACTTCTTCTATGCCTCAACGACCATCATTTTGGGCAACGGTGCCAAAACACCTTTTTGGGATTCCCCATGGCTTCTTGGGCGGAAACCAAGGACATTGCCCTTTGATTTATGAGGCCTCCACGCCAAGAACTGGAAGGTGCGTGAGGCCCTCCATGAAGATGCTTGGATTCTTAAGATCGGTCGCAACACCATCGCCTCCGGTGCCCACATCCTCCAATTCTTCACGTTATGGATGCTTGTGCATGACCTACACTTGGATCAACAAACCGACGATGACATTATTTGAACACGCCAACGGCGGGTCCTACTCATGCCACCGCCTACAAGGCTCAGTTTCTTGACCGACACTTTCGCCCATGGACTTTATGATCTGGAAGGCTTGGGCCCTCCTAAGATCAAGTTTTTGCTTGGTTGGCTATCCAAGACCGGATTTGGACAGTGATGATTGGAGCGCGCTGTTGGCAAAATCGTGGACTTTGCCCGCCTGCAAACGTGTTGGCGAGACGGTGCACACCTCTTCTACAAATGCCGCTACACCATAAGGCTATGGAACTCGATCATCCTTGAATTTGGTCTAGCGCACATGGACACCTCCTCTTGGCATTTGGATGGATCCGTTTTGGAATGGTGGGAAAAGCGAACTTGCTTGCAAAACCCAAACCGACGAGCCTTGGCCTCACTTACCATGCTAGTCTCTTGGACGATCTGAAACGAGCGTAATGCTCGGGTCTTCCGACACAAGAGCGCACCGCCTCCGGTCCTTCTCCGTGCTATCATCAACGATGTCAAGCTTTGGGTTCTCGCGGGAGCTAAAAAACTAGGGTGTATTCTTGTGCGCGAGTAGTTGCCATGCCGGGCATATGGGTCATTTGTAACACTCTAAAACACTTCTCTCTTATTTAATGAATGTGGCAAAGCTTTTGCCTCCGTTTCGGAAAAAAAAAATCCAAACTGCTCAGTTATGCGTACAATGAGAAATAGGCCAGCCAATTGGATGCGCGCGTGTGCAATTGGTCACCCCTTTGACGCAGAGAGCGTCAATTGACTCATTCAATTAGTCTGCTCGTTTGTTTTGGAAACCAGTAGGTGCTGGTTTAGGGGGAAAACCACTCCTCGGTTTTCTATATTTTAAAACCTTGTATTTTTTTAAAGAATATTCCTGGGTTTAGAAACATATTATGAAACTGAAAAAGTTCACGAATTCAAAAAGTTCATGAATTTGGAATAAATCTTCATGGATTTTAAAAAGTTCATGAATTTGAAAGAATTTTATAAATTTGACAAAAGATCATGAATCATAATAAAAGTTGAAGATTTTGAAAAAACAAAGTCTGCAAAACTGAAAATTTTCATGAATTTGAAAAGTTCACGAGATTTGGAAGTTTTATGATTTTAAAATGCACACGAGTTTGCAAAAAATGTGTGGGTATGAAATAAACATAAACACCACGCCTGCAACGTGTACTCGCCTACATTCATGTCAACAAATACACAACTACTCTTACCCCTTTCAGGCGGATGAGTGTAACTATAAGCGCGAGCTACTACCAAATATATTGAGCTCGCACATGAATTGTTGCATGCAGCTCAACCTATACAACCTGAGAAAGATTCTGAAGCAAGCACCCAAAATGCACCTATGCGCACATTCAAAAGTTACTACAGTTGCACCGTTTAGGTGAAGTTAATGAAAAGCAAAAATAGAGCAGCGGGCACGAAGAGGGGACAGGTAAAGAGGCTCTACTGAGCCCAGTTACCTTGGAGATGCAGGCAGAGAAGAGAGACAATCGCGTATAAGTTGGAGGCCTCATCGCCTCGATGGCATTCTCAGCAACGGTTAATCGTGAATGAGTCTACCTAGACTAGGTTAGTCTAGTCTCATTAAGATACATGTACTTAATTATAACAATAGGATGGGGGAAGGGGGCAATGCCTCCCCCCCCAACCTCATAATAGTGTTGATGTAATGGTCTCTTAATTGTACTTAATCTCTATCTATGGCGGGAGATTAGTGGTTAATCTAATGATCTATGGCTAAACTTTTATGTGAATGTGCTTTCGTGATTCACTTTGTGCGGTATACAGTTGTGTGATGATATTATGTTAAGAGATGGATGGTTAATAGTACTTGAAAAAACCATATGCTTGTATGTGCAACATGCTGCCATTCGTTAGTGAAAATCAAGCACACCTAATATACTCGCACCTTTCTGTTTAAATAAAAAACACAATTCATGTGCGAGCTGGATGTATTTGCCAGTATAGTTACACTCTTCTTTCTAAAAGGGGTAGGAGTAGTTGTATATTTGTTGATTAATTGAATTCAATTTTGAAATGTATGTATGCAAGCACTAGCGAATCTAGCATCACAATGCAGGGTAGGCTCAAAACATCTTACATAGCCTAATTAGCGAATGCATTGCAATTGGTGCATAAATATAATTATGAAGTGTTATATTTAGCTAAAATAGGATTTTGGAGGGTAGGCTTGAGCCTATTGAATCCCCCCTAGTAGAATCACCACTGTATGCAAGTACTAATTGCGGGCATGGCGTCCATGTTTGCATGTTATGCTTTGAGTTGTATTCCCCTGGCATATTTGAGAAAAAAAAAGTGAATTTCATATTTTACCCTCAAAGTTTAGGTTTGTGACACATAATAACTCATCGCTAACTAAGCGTGCCAGAGATGGTTAGTTTCCCTGTGGTGGATTGAACCCACCAGAGTTCAAGTCTAAACTTGGCACTGGTGCATGTATTTTTTCTAGATTTATTTCATGCTTTCTGGCGATGCTCGTTAAGTGGGAGAAGACATTTCTGTCTAAAGGAAATATGCCCTAGAGGTAATAATAAAGTTGTTATTTTATATTTCCTTATTCATGATAAAAGTTTATTATTCATGCTAGAATTGTATTGATCCGAAACCTTAATACATGTGTGAATACATAAACAAACATCATGTCCCTAGTGAGCCTCTACTTCACCATCATCGTCACCACGTCGTCGTGCTAACGGAACTCATCTACTACCTCGACGTCTTGCTGGATCTAGAAGGCGAGGGACGTCACCGAGCTGAACGTGTGCAGAACGCGGAGGTGCCATGCGTTTGGTACTTGATCGATTGAAGCGCGAAGAAGTACGACTACATCAACCGCGTTGTGAAACGCTTCCGCTTACTGTCTATGAGTGTATGTAGACACACTCTCCCCCTCATTGATATG
This sequence comes from Aegilops longissima, assembly GCA_021605205.1. Taxonomy (NCBI): domain Eukaryota; kingdom Viridiplantae; phylum Streptophyta; class Magnoliopsida; order Poales; family Poaceae; genus Aegilops; species Aegilops longissima. The sequence goes on from CM038677.1 coordinate 178,272,772, forward strand.
CACCTCCATGGATAGATCATTGCGCGTGCGTAGATTTTTTTGTTTTCCATGCAATGATTCCCAATAGTGGTATCAGAGCTAGGTTTATGCATAGATGATATGCACAAGTAGAACACAAAGAGGTGTGGGTGGTGATAGTCATACTGCTTACCACCAACGTCTTATTTTGATTCGGCGGTATGTGGGATGAAGCGGCCCGGACCAACCTTACATGTCCACGCACATGAGACGGTTCCACCGACTGACATGCAACTAGTTTTGCATAAAGGTGGCTGGCGGGTGTCTGTTTCTCCTACTTTAGTTGAATCAAATTTGACTGCGGCCGGTCCTTGAATAAGGTTATAACAACAAACTTGATGAAACACTGTTTTGGTTTTTTGCGTAGGTAAGAATGGTTCTTGCTAGAAGCCCGTAGCAGCCACGTAAAACTTGCAACAACAAAGTAGAGGACGTCTAACTTGTTTTTACAGGGCATGTTGTGAGGTGATATGGTCAACACATGATGTGATAAATGTTATTGTATGAGATAATCATGTTTTGTAAGTTATCGGCAACCGGCAGGAGCCTTATGGTAGTCTCTTTATTGTATGTAATGCAAACGCCATGTAATTGCTTTACTTTATCACTATGCGTTAACGATAGTTGTAGAAGCAATAGCTGGCGAGATGACCACGACGCAACGATGGAGATCAAGGTGTCGAGCTGGTGACGATGGAGATCATGACGATGCTTTGGAGATGGAGATTGATACGTCCATTTTGCATCATGCTTTTATATCGATATTTATTGCATTATGGGCTGTTATTACACGTTATGTCACAATACTTATGCCTATTCTCTCTTATTTTACAAGGTTTACATGAAGAGGGAGAATGCCGGCAGCTGGAATTCTGGGCTGGAAAAGGAGTAAATATTAGAGACCTATTCTGCACAACTCCAAAAGTCCTAAAACTCCACGGAAGTTATTTTTGGAATTAATAAAAAATATTGAGCGAAGAAAGTACCAGAGGGGGGCCACCCACCATCCACGAGGGTGGGGGGCGAGCCCTACCCCCTGGGTGCGCCCCCTGCCTCGTGGGCCCCCTGGCAGGCCTCCGGTGACCATCTTTTGCTATATGAAGTCCTTTACCCTGGAAAAAATCATAAGCAAGCTTTCGGGACGAAACACCGCCGCCACGAGGCGGAACCTTGGCGGAACCAATCTAGGGCTCCGGCGGAGCTGTTCTGCCGGGGAAACATCCCTCCGGGAGGGGGAAATCATCGCCCATCGTCATCACCAACGATCCTCTCATCGGGAGGGGGTCAATCTTCATCAATATCTTCACCAGCACCATCTCATCTCAAACCCTAGTTCATCTCTTGTATCCAATCTTTGTATCAAAACCTCAGATTGGTACCTGTGGGTTGCTAGTAGTGTTGATTACTCCTTGTAGTTGATGCTAGTTGGTTTATTTGGTGGAAGATCATATGTTCAGATCCTTTATGCATATTAATACCCCTCTGATTATGAACATGAATATGATTTGTGAGTAGTTACGTTTGTTCTTGAGGACATGGGAGATGTCTTGCTATAAGTAGTCATGTGAATTTGGTATTCGTTCGATATTTTGATGAGATGTATGTTGTCTCTCCTCTAGTGGTGTTATGTGAACGTCGACTACATGACACTTCACCATTGTTTGGGCCTAGAGGAAGGCATTGGGAAGTAATAAGTAGATGATGGGTTGCTAGAGTGACAGAAGCTTAAACCCTAGTTTATGCGTTGCTTCGTAAGGGGCTGATTTGGATCCATATGTTTCATGCTATGGTTAGGCTTACCTTAATACTTGTTTTGTAGTTGCGGATGCTTGCAATAGAGGTTAATCATAAGTGGGATTCTTGTCCAAGAAAGGGCAGCACACAAGCACCGGTCCACCCACATACCAAATTATCAAAGTAACGAACGTGAATCATATGAGCGTGATGAAAACTAGCTTGACGATAATTCCCATGTGTCCTCGGGAGCGTTTTCCTTCATATAAGAGTTTGTCCAGGCTTGTCCTTTGCTACAAAAAGGATTGGGCCATCTTGCTGCACCTTATTTACTTTCATTACTTGTTACCCGTTACAAATTACCTTATCACAAAACTATCTGTTACCGATAATTTCAGTGCTTGCAGAGAATACCTTACTAAAAACCGCTTGTCATTTCCTTCTGCTCCTCGTTGGGTTCGACACTCTTACTTATCGAAAGGACTATGATAGATCCCATGCACTTGTGGGTCATCAGAGATCAAAAGCACGAGATGATGATGGCCATATCATGTCACATATTTTGATTGCATGTGATGTTTATCTTTTATGCATGTTATTTTGCTTAGTACGGCGGTAGCATTATAAGATGATCCCTTCACTAAATTTGAAGGTAAAAGTGTTCTCCCTGAGTATGCACCGTTGCTACAGTTCATCGTGTTCAGACACCACGTGATGATCGGGTGTGATAGACTCTACGTTCACATACAACGGGTGTAAGACAGTTTTGCACATGCAGAATACTTGGGTTAAACTTGACGAGCCTTGCATGTACAGACATGGCCTCGGAACACTGGAGACCGAAAGGTTGAATGTTAATCATATAGTAGATATGATCAACATAGAGATGTTCACCATTGATGACTACCCCATCTCACGTGATAATCGGACATGGGTTAGTTCATCTGGATCATGTATCACTTAGATGACTTGAGGAATGTCTATTTAAGTGGGAGTTATTAAGTAATTTAATTAATTGAATTTAATTTATCATGAACTTATTCCTGATAGTATTTGCGTATCTATGTTGTAGATCAATGGCCCGTGCTACCGCTCCCCTAAATTTTAATGCGTTCCTAGAGAAAGCTAAGTTGAAAGATGATGGTAGCAACTACATGGACTCGGTCCATAAATTGAGGATTATCCTCATTGCTGCGCAGAAGAATTATGTCCTTGATGTACCGCTAGGTGAAAGGCCTGCTGCAGGAACAGATGCTGATGTTATGAACGTCCGGCAAGCTCAATCTGATGACTACTACTCGATAGTTCAGTGTGCCATGCTTTACGACTTAGAATCAGGACTTCAAATACGTTTTGAATGTCATGGAGCATATGAGATGTTCCAAGAGTTGAAGTTAATATTTCAAGCAAATGCCCGGGTTGAGAGATATGAAGTCTCGAACAAGTTCTATAACTGCAAGATGGAGGAGAACAGTTTTGTCAGTGAACACATACTCAAAATATCTGGGTATTATAATCACTTGACTCGGCTGGGAGTTGATCTTCTAGTTGATTGTGTCATTGACAGAGTTCTTCACTCACTGCCACCAAGCTACAAAGGCTTCGTGATGAACTATAATATGCAAGGGATGAACAAAACAATTCCCGAGCTCTTCGCAATGCTTAAGGCCGCGGAGGTAGAAATCAAGAAGGAGAATCACGTGTTGATGGTTAACAAGACCACTAGCTTCAAGAAAAAAGGGCAAAGGAAAGAAAGGGAACTTAAATAAGAATGGCAAGCAAGTTTCCACTCCCGGGAAGAAGCCCAAAGCTGGACTCAAGCCTAAAACTGAGTGCTTCTACTGCAAAGGGACTGGTCACTGAAAGTGGAACTGCCCAAGTATTTGGCGGATAAGAAGGATGGCAAAGTGAACAAAGGTATATTTGATATGTTGGAAATATGCCCTAGAGGCAATAATAAATTGATTATTATTATATTTCCTTGTTCATGATAATCGTTTATTATCCATGCTAGAATTGTATTGATAGGAAACTCAGATACATGTGTGGATACATAGACAACACCATGTCCCTAGTAAGCCTCTAGTTGATCGCTCGTTGATCAATAGATGGTTACAGCTTCTGACCATGGACATTGGATGTCGTTGATAACGGGATCACATCATTAGAAGAATGATGTGATGGACAAGACCCAATCCTAAGCCTAGCACAAGATCATGTAGTTCAGATGCTACAGCTTTTCTAATGTCAAGTATCGCTTCCTTAGACCATGAGATTGTGCAACTCCGGATACCGTAGGAATGCTTTGGTGTGCCAAACGTCACAACGAATCGGGTGGCTATAAAGGTACACTACGGGTATCTCCGAAAGTGTCTGTTGGGTGGCATGAATCGAGATCGGATTTGTCACCCGTAAACGGAGAGGTATCTCTGGGCCCACTCGGTAGGACATCATCATAATGTGTACAATGTGATCAAGGAGTTGATCACGGATGATGTGTTACGAACGAGTAAAGAGACTTGCCGGTAACGAGATTGAACAAGGTATTGGGATACCGACGATCGAATCTCGGGCAAGTATCGCATCGATAGACAAAGGGAATTGTATACGGATTGATTAAGTCCTTGACATCGTGGTTCATCCGATGAGATCATCGTGGAACATGTGGGAGCCAACATGGGTATCCAGATCCCGCTGTTGGTTATTGACCGGAGAACGCCTCGGTCATGTTCAGATGTCTCCGAACCCGTAGGGTCTACACACTTAAGGTTCGGTGACGCTAGGGTTATAGAGATATTAGTATGCGGTAACCCGAAAGTTGTTCGAGTCCCGGATGAGATCCCGGACGTCACGAGGAGTTCGGAATGGTCCGGAGGTAAAGAATTATATATAGGAAGTCCTATTTCGACATCGGGACAAGCTTGGGTCATCGGTATTGTACCGGGACCACCGGAGGGGTCCTGGGCCCACTGGTGGGGCCACCTGCCCGAGGGGCCACATGGGCTGTAGGGGTGCGCCTTGGCCTATATGGGCCAAGGGCACCAGCCCCAAGAGGCCCATGCGCCAAGAGAGAAAAAAGGGAGAGTCCTACAAGGGAAGGCACCTCAGGGTGCCTTGGGAGGATGGACTCCTCCCCACCCTTGGCCGCACCCTTCCTTGGAGGAAGGGGCAAGGCTGCGCCCCCTCTCCCTTGGCCCTATATATAGTGGGGAAAAGGAGGAGCAAACCAATCTAAGGCCTGGTGCCTCCCTCTCCTCCCGTGACACATCTTCCTCCTCCCGCAAAGGCTTAGCGAAGCCTGTTGGAATCCCGCTACTTCCACCACGCCGTCGGTTGCTGGATCTCCATCAACCTCTCCTCTTCCTTGCTGGATCAAGGCGTGGGAGACGCCTCCGTCCGTGCGTGTGTTGAACGCGGAGGTGCCGTCCGCTCGCACTAGGATCATCGGTGATTTGAATCACGATGAGTACGACTCCATCAACCCCGCTCACTTGAACGCTTCCGCTTAGCGATCTACAAGGGTATGTAGATGCACTCTCCTTCCCTCGCTGCTGGTTTCTCCATAGATAGATCTTGGTGACACGAGGAAAATTTTGAATTTCTGCTCGCTACCCAACAAAGGCATCATGAGTTAGGTCTATTGCGTAGATTCTATGCACGAGTAGAACACAAAGTAGTTGTGGGCGTTGATTTTGTTCAATATGCTTGCCGTTACTAGTCTTATCTTGATTCGGCGGCATCGTGGATGAAGCGGCCCGGACCAACCTTACACGCATTTTCGTGAGACCGGTTCCACCGATCGACATGCACTAGATGCATAAGGTGGCTGGCGGGTGTCTGTCTCTCCTACTTTAGTCGGATCGGATTCGATGAAAAGGGTCCTTATGAAGGGTAAATAGCAATTGGCATATCACGCTGTGGTTTTATGAGGTAAGAAACGTTTTGCTAGATACCCATAGCAGCCACGTAAAACATGCAACAACATTAGAGGACGCCTAACTTGTTTTTGCAGGGGTATGCTATGTGATGTGATATGGCCAAGAAGAATGTGATGAATGATATGTGATGTATGAAATTGATCATGTTCTTGTAATAGGATTCACGACTTGCATGTCGATGAGTATGACAACCGGCAGGAGCCATAGGAGTTGTCTTTATTTATTCATGACCTGCGTGTCAACATAAACGCTATGTAATTACTTTACTTTATTGCTAACCGTTAGCTGTAGTAGTAGAAGTAATAGATGACGGACAACTTCAAGAAGACACGATGATGGAGATCATGATGATGGAGATCATGGTGTCATGCCGGTGACGATGATGATCATGGAGCCCCGAAGATGGAGATCAAAAGGAGCAAAGTGATGATGGCCATATCATGTCACTATTTGATTGCATGTGATGTTTATCATGTTTATGCATCTTATTTGCTTAGAACGGCGGTAGTAAATAAGATGATCCCTTACAACAATTTCAAGAAGTGTTCTCCCTAACTGCACCGTTGCTACAGTTCGTCGCTTCAAGCACCACGTGATGATCGGGTGTGATAGATCCTTACGCTCACATACAACGGTGTAAGACAGTTTTACACATGCAAAACACTTAGGGTTAACTTGACGAGCCTAGCATGTATGCACATGGCCTCGGAACACGTAAGACCGAAAGGTCGAGCATGAGTCGATAGAAGATACGATCAACATGAAGATGTTCACCGACGTTGACTAGTCCGTCTCACGTGATGATCGGACACGGCCTAGTTGACTCGGATCATGTAATCACTTAGATGACTAGAGGGATGTCTATCTCGAGTGGGAGTTCATAAGATGAACTTAATTATCCTGAACATAGTCAAAAGGATTTTGCAAATTATGTCGTAGCTCGCGCTTTAGTTCTACTATTTTAGATATGTTCCTAGAGAAAATATAGTTGAAAGTTGTAGTAGCAATTATGCGGACAAGACAAGGCTTATGTCCTTAATGTACTGCTCGCAGTGTGCTGGACCTCGAACGTGGTATGTGGATGTTGCGAACATTTGGCATACACGTTTTGATGACTACATGATAGTTCGGTAATGACAAATGGTTTAGAATTGAGGCACCGAAGACATTTTTGAAATGTCACGAAACATATGAGATGTTTCGAGGGCTGAAATTGGGATTTCAGTGCTCGTGCCCACGCCAAGAGGTATAAGACCTCCGACGATTTTCTTGGCCTGCAAACTAAGGAAGAAAAGCTCAATCGTTGAGCTTGTGCTCAGATTGTCCGAGTACAACAATCACTTGAATCGAGGGAGTTGATCTTCCAGATTAGATAGTGATGCTTCTCCAAAGTCATTGCCACCAAGCTGCTAGAGCTTCAGAATGAACTATAACATATCAGGGATAGATATGATGATCCTTGAAATATTCGCGATGTTTGACACCGCGAAAGTAGAAATCAAGCAGGAGCATCAATTGTTGATGGTTAGTGAAACCACTAGTTTCAAGAAGGGCAAGGGCAAGAAGGGATACTTCATGAAACGGCAAATCAGCTGCTGCTCTAGTGGAGAAACCCAAGGTTGAACCTAAACCCGAGACCGAAGTGCTTCGTAATAAGGGGAACAGCCACTGGAGCAGAATTACCCTAGATACTTGGTAGATGAGAAGGCTGGAAAGGTCGATAGAAGTATATTGGATATACATTATGTTAATGTGTACTTTACTAGTACTCCTAGTAGCACCAGGGTATTAAGATACCGGTTCGGTTGCTAAGTGTTAGTAACTCAAATAAAAGAGCTACGGAATAAAACGGAGACTAGCTAAAGGTGAGTCGACGATATGTGTTGAAGTGTTTCCAAGTTTGATGTGATCAAACATCGCACGCTCCCTCTACCATCAAGATTAGTATTAAACCTGAATAATTGTCATTTGGTGTTTATGCTGAGCATAGACATGATTGGATTATGTCTATCGCAATACGGTTATTCATTTAAGGAGAATAATGGTTACTCTGTTTATTTGAATGATACCTTCAATGGTCTTGCACCCAAATAAATGGTTTATTGAATCTCGATCGTAGTGATACACATTTTCGTGCCAAAAGTATAAGATAGTAATGATAGTACCACTTACTTGTGGCACTGCCATGTAAGTCATATTGGTGTAAAACGCATGAAGAAGCTCCATGTTGATGGATCTTTGGACTCACTCATTTATGAAAAGTTTGAGACATGCGAACCATGTCTATTGGTGTATATGCATGAAGAAACTCCATGCAGATGGATCGTTTGGACTCACTAGATTTTGAATCACTTGAGATATGCAAAACATACCACATGGGCAAGATGACCTAAAAGCCTCGGTTTCAAAGAAGATGGAACAAGGTAGCAACCTGTTGGAAGTAACACATTTTGATGTGTGCAGTCCAATGAGTGCCGAGGCATGCAAAGGAATATCATTATGTTCGACTTCACGGATGATTCGAGTATATGTTGAGTATATTTACTTGATGAAACACAAGTCTGAATTGTTGAATGGTTCAAGTAATTTCAGAGTGAAATTGAAGATCTTCGTGACAAGAGGATAAAATGTCCGTGATGTGATCATAGAGATGGATGTCTGAGTTGCGAGTTTTGGCACACTATTAAGACATTGTGGAAATTTTTCACAATTAATACCGCCGGAACACCATAGTGTGATGGTGTGTCCGAACATCATAGTTGCACTCTATTGGATATGGTGCGTACTATGATGTCTCTTATCGAATTACCACTATCGCTCATGGGTTAGGCATTAGAGACAACCGCACTCACTTTAAATAGGGCACCACGCAAACCGCTGAGACAACACCGTATGAACTATGGTTTAGAGAAACCTAAGCTGTTGTTTCTCAAAGTTTGGGGCTGCAACGCTTATATGAAAAACGTTTCAGCTGATAAGCTCGAACCCAAAGCGGATAAACTGCATCTTCATAGGACACCCAAAACAGTTGGGTATACCTCCTGCCTCGAGATCCGAAAGCAATAGGGATTGTTTCTCGAATCGGGTCCTTTCTCGAGGAAAAGTTTCTCTCGAAAGAATTGAGTGGGAGGATGGTGGAGACTTGATGAGGTTATTGAACCATCACTTCAACTAGTGTGTAGCAAGGCACATGATTGTTCCTGTGGCACCTACACCAATTGAAGTGGAAGCTTATGATAGTGATCATGAGACTTCGGATCAAGTCACTCCCAAACCTCGTAGGGTGACAAGGATGTGTACTACTTCAGAGTGGTACGTAAATCCTGTCTTGGAAGTCATGTTGCTAGACAACAATGAACCTACGAGTTATGGAGAAGCGATGGTGGGCCCGGATTCCGATGAATGGCTCGAGGCCATATAATCCGAGAGAGGATCCATATATGAAAACAAAGTGTAGACTTTGAAAGAACTACTTGATGGTCATAAGACTGTTAGGTACATATGGATTTTAAAAGGAAGACGGACAATGATGGTTAATGTCACCATTAAGAAAGCTCGACTTGTCAGTAAAATGTTTTCCGACAAGTTCAAGGAGTTGATCGATGAGACTTTCTCACCAGTAGCGATGCTAAGAGTCTGTTGGAATTATGTTAGCGATTACTGCATTATTTATGAAATTGTGCGAGATAGGATGTCAAAACATTGTTTCTCGACGCTTTTCTTGAGGAAAGGTTGTATGTCATACAGCCGTAAGGTTTTGTCAATCCCGAAAGATGCTAATAAGTATGCAAAGCACCAGCAATCCTCCTGAGGACTGGAGTAAGCATCTCGGAGTTGGAATGAACACTTTGATGAGTTGATCAAAGATTTTGGGTTTATACAAGGTTTATGAGAGACTTGTATGTCCAAAGAAGTGAGTGGGAGCACTATAGAATTTCTGATGAGTATATGTTATTGATCAGAAATGATGTAGAATTTCTGGAAAGCATACAGGGTTATTTAAAAAGTGTTTTTCAATGGAAAACCTGGATTAAGCTACTTGAACATTGAGCATCAAGATCTATAAGGATAGATCAAAATTGCTCAATAGTACTTTCAAACGAACACATACCATGACAAGATTTTGAAGGAGTTCAAAATAGATCAGCAAAGAAGGAGTTCTCGGCTGTGTTACAAGGTATGAGAATTGAGCAAGACTCAAGACATGACCACGGCAGAATAGAGAGAAAGGATTTAAGGTCGCCCCTATGCTTAGACATAGGCTCTAAAGTATGCTATGCTGTGTGCAGACTGAAGTGTGCCTTGCCATGAGTCACTATAGGGGTACAAGAGTGATCCAAGAATGGATCACAGGACAGCGGTCAAAGTTATCCTTAGTAACTAGTGGACTAAGGAATTTTCTCGATTATGGAGGTGGTAAAAGAGTTCGTCAGAAAGGGTTACGCCGATGCAAACTTTGACACTGATCCAGATTATACTAAGTAGTAAATTGGATTCAGATAGTAGAACAGTTATTTGGAATAGTTCCAAATAGAGCGTGGTAATCGCATCTAGGAGATGACATAGAGATTTGTAAAGCACACACGGATCTGAAAGGTTCGCACCGCTGACTATAACATCTCTCACAAGCATAACATGATCAAACCAAAACTCATTGAGTGTTAATCACATAGTAATGTGAACTAGATTATTGACTCTAGTAAACTCTTTGGGTGTTAGTCACATAAGGATGTGACCTTGAGTGTTAATCACATATCGATGTGAACTAGATTATTGAATCTAGTAAACTCTTTGGGTGTTAGTCACATAAGGATGTGACCTTGAGTGTTAATCACATATCGATGTGAACTAGATTATTGACTCTAGTGCAAGTGGGAGACTGTTGGAAATATGCCCTAGAGGCAATAATAAATTGATTATTATTATATTTCCTTGTTCATGATAATCGCTTATTATCCATGCTAGAATTGTATTGATAGGAAACTCAGATACATGTGTGGATACATAGACAACACCATGTCCCTAGTAAGCCTCTAGTTGATCGGCTCGTTGATCAATAGATGGTTACAGCTTCCGACCATGGACATTGGATGTCGTTGATAACGGGATCACATCATTAGAAGAATGATGTGATGGACAAGACCCAATCCTAAGCCTAGCACAAGATCATGTAGTTCGATGCTACAGCTTTTCTAATGTCAAGTATCGCTTCCTTAGACCATGAGATTGTGCAACTCCGGATACCGTAGGAATGCTTTGGTGTGCCAAACGTCACAACGAATCGGGTGGCTATAAAGGTACACTACGGGTATCTCCGAAAGTGTCTGCTGGGTGGCATGAATCGAGATCGATTTGTCACTCCGTAAACGGAGAGGTATCTCTGGGCCCACTCGGTAGGACATCATCATATCAGTACAATGTGATCAAGGAGTTGATCACGGATGATGTGTTACGGAACGAGTAAAGAGACTTGCCGTAACGAGATTGAACAAGGTATTGGGATACCGACGATCGAATCTCGGGCAAGTATCGCATCGATAGACAAAGGGAATTGTATACGGGATTGATTAAGTCCTTGACATCGTGGTTCATCCGATGAGATCATCGTGGAACATGTGGGAGCCAACATGGGTATCCAGATCCCGCTGTTGGTTATTGACCGGAGAACGTCTCGGTCATGTCTCAGATGTCTCCCGAACCCGTAGGGTCTACACACTTAAGGTTCGGTGACGCTAGGGTTATAGAGATATTAGTATGCGGTAACCCGAAAGTTGTTCGGAGTCCCGGATGAGATCCCGGACGTCACGAGGAGTTCCGGAATGGTCCGGAGGTAAAGAATTATATATAGGAAGTCCTATTTCGGACATCGGGACAAGCTTCGGGGTCATCGGTATTGTACCGGGACCACCGGAGGGGTCCCGGGGGCCCACCGGGTGGGGCCACCTGCCCCGGGGGCCACATGGGCTGTAGGGGGTGCGCCTTGGCCTATATGGGCCAAGGGCACCAGCCCCAAGAGGCCCATGCGCCAAGAGAGAAAAAAGGGAGAGTCCTACAAGGGAAGGCACCTCCGAGGTGCCTTGGGAGGATGGACTCCTCCCCACCCTTGGCCGCACCCTTCCTTGGAGGAAGGGGCAAGGGCTGCGCCTCCCCTCTCCTTGGCCCTATATATAGTGGGGAAAAGGAGGAGCAAACCAATCTAAGGCCTGGTGCCTCCTCTCCCTCCCGTGACACATCTTCCTCCTCCGCAAAGGCTTAGCGAAGCCTGTTGGAATCCCGCTACTTCCACCACGCCGTCAGGTTGCTGGATCTCCATCAACCTCTCCTCTTCCTTGCTGGATCAAGGCGTGAGACGCCTCCGCCCGCACGTGTGTTGAACGCGAGGTGCCGTCTGCTCGGCACTAGGATCATCGGTGATTTGAATCACGATGAGTACGACTCCATCAACCCGTTCACTTGAACGCTTCCGCTTAGCGATCTACAAGGGTATGTAGATGCACTCTCCTTCCCCTCGTTGCTGGTTTCTCCATAGATAGATCTTGGTGACACGTAGGAAAATTTTGAATTTCTGCTACGTTACCCAACATGATATACATGTTATTGATATGTACCTTACTAATGCTCGCAGTAGCGCCTGGGTATTTGATACTCGTTCGGTTGAAACAGGAGCTACAGATTAAAGGAAGATTGGCTAAGGACGAGGTGACGATGCGCGTCGGGAATGGTTCCAAGGTCGATGTGATCGCCGTCGGCACGCTACCTCTACATCTACCTTCGAGATTAGTTTTAGAGGTGAATAATTGTTATTTGGTGCCAGCGTTGAGCATGAACATTATATCTGGATCTTATTTAGTGCGAGACGGTTATTCATTTAAATCAGAGAATAATGGTTGTTCTATTTATATGAGTAATAACTTTTATGGTCATGCACCCCTGAAGAGTGGTCTATTTTTGTTGAATCTCGAATGTAGTGATACACATATTCATAATATTGATGCCAAAAGATGCAAAGTTGATAATGATAGTGCAACATATTTGTGGCACTGCCGTTTAGGTCATATTGGTGTAAAGCGCATGAAGAAACTCCATGCAGATGGGCTTTTGGAATCACTTGATTATGAATCATTTGATACTTGGGAACCATGCCTCATGGGCAAGATGACTAAAACTCCGTTCTTCGGAACAATGGAGCAAGCCAATGACTTATTGGAAATAATACATACCGATGTATGCGGTCTGATGAGTGTTGAGGCACGCGGCGGGTATCGTTATTTTCTGACCTTCACAGATGATTTGAGTAGATATGGGTATATCTACTTAATGAAACACAAGTCTAAAACATTTGAAAAGTTCAAAGAATTTCAGAGTGAAGTAGAAAATCATCGTGACAATAAAATAAAGTTTCTACGATCTGATCGTGGAGGTGAGTATGAGTTACGAGTTTGGCCTTCATTTAAAACAATGTGGAATAGTTTCACAACTCATGCCACCTGGAACACCACAGCGTAATGGTGTGTCCGAACGTCGTAATCGTACTTTATTGGATATATGGTGCGTTCTATGATATCTCTTATCGATTTACCACTATCTTTTTGGGGTTATGCATTAGAGACAGTTGCATTCATGTTAAACAGCGCACCATCTAAATCCGTTGAGACGACACAGTAGGAACTGTGGTTTGGCAAGAAACCTAAGCTGTCATTTCTTAAAGTTCGGGGTTGCGACACTTATGTCTAAAAGCTTCAGCCTGATAAGCTCGAACCCAAATCGGAGAAGTGCGTCTTCATAGGATACCCTAAGGAAACAATTGGGTACACCTTCTACCACAGATCCGAAGGCAAGATCTTTGTTGCCAAGAATGGAACCTTTCTAGAGAAGGGGTTTCTCTCGAAAGAAGTGAGTGGGAGGAAAGTAGAACTTAATGAGGTAATCGTACCTTCTCTCGAATTGGAAAGTAGCACATCAGAGAAATCCGTTCCCGTGATGCCTACACCAACTTGAGAGGAAGCGAATGATAATGATCATGAAACTTCAGATCAAGTTGCTACTGAACCTCGTAGGTCAACTAGAGCATGATCCGCACCAGAGTGGTACGATAATCCTGTTCTGGAAGTCATGTTATTAGACCAAGGCGAACCTACGAACTATGAAGACGCTATGATGAGCCCAGATTCCGATAGATGGCTTGAGGCCATGAAATCTGAGATAGGATCCATGTATGAGAACAAAGTGTGGACTTTGGTGGACTTTCCTGATGATCGGCAAGCCATAGAGAACAAATGGTTCTTCAAGAAGAAGACTGACGTTGATGGTAATGTTACTGTCTACAAAGCTCGACTTGTCACAAAAGATTTTTGACAAGTTCAAGGGGTTGACTACGATGAGACTTTCTCACCCGTAGTGATGCTTAAGTCCGTCTTAATCATGTTAACAATTGCCACATTTTATGATTATGAAATCTGGCAAATGGACGTCAAAACTGCATTCCTTAACGTATTTCTTAAAGAAGAGTTGTATATGATGCAACCAGAAGGTTTTGTCGATCCTAAAGGTGCTAACAAAGTGTGCAAGCTCCAGCAATCCATCTATGGACTGGTGCAAGCATCTCGGAGTTGGAATATACGCTTTGATGAGGTGATCAAAGAATATGGTTTTATACAGACTTTTGGTGAAGCCTGTATTTACAAGAAAGTGAGTGGGATCTTTGTAGCATTTCTAATATTATATGTAGATGACATATTGTTGATTGGAAATGATATAGTATTTCTGGATAGCATAAAAGGACACTTGAATAAGAGTTTTTCAATCAAAGACCTTAGTGAAGCTGCTTATATATTGGGCATCAAGATCTATAGAGATAGATCAAGACGCTTAATAGGACTTTCACAAAGCACATACCTTGACAAAGTTTTGAAGAAGTTCAAAATGGATCAGTTAAAGAAAGGGTTCTTGCATGTGTTACAAGGTGTGAAGTTAAGTTAGACTCAAAGCCCGACCACTGCAGAAGATAGAGAGAAAATTAAAGTCATTCCCTATGCCTCAGCCATAGGTTCTATCATGTATGATATGCTGTGTACCAGACCTGATGTGTGCCTTGCCATAAGTCTGGCAGGGATGTATCAAAGTAATCCAGGAGTGGGTCACTGGACAGCGGTCAAGAACATCCTGAAGTACCTGAAAAGGACCAAGGATATTTTTCTCGTTTATGGAGGTGACAAAGAGCTTGTCGTAAATGGTTACATTGATGCTAGCTTTGACACTGATCTGGATGACTCTAAGTCACAAACCGGATACGTATTTATATTGAATGGTGGAGCTGTTAGTTGGTGCAGTTCCGAGCAGAGCATCGTGGCGGGATCTACGTGTGAAGTGGAATACATAGATGCTTCGGAAGCAGCAAATGAAGGAGTCTGGATGAAGGAGTTCATATCTGATCTAGGTGTAATACCTAGTGCATCGGGTCCAATTAAAATCTTTTGTGACAATACTGGAGCAATTACCTTGGCGAAGGAATCCATATTTTACAAGAGAACCAAACACATCAAGAGACACTTCAACTCCATTCGTGAAGAAGTCAAGGAGGGTGACATAGAAATTTGCAAAATACATATGAATCTGAATGTAGCAGACCCGTTAACTAAGCCTCTTCCACGATCAAAACATGATCTACACCAAGACTCCATGGGTGTTAGAATCATTACAATGTAATCTAGATTATTGACTCTAGTGCAAGTGGGAGACTGAAGGAAATATGCCCTAGAGGCAATAATAAAGTTGTTATTTTATATTTCCTTATTCATGATAAAATTTTATTATTCATGCTAGAATTGTATTGATCGGAAACCTTAATGCATGTGTGAATACAAAAACAAACACCGTGTCCCTAGTGAGCCTCAACTTGACTAGCTCGTTGATCAAAGATGGTTAAGGTTTCCTAACCATGGACATGAGTTGTCATTTGATAACGGGATCACATCATTAGGAGAATGATGTGATGGACAAGACCCGTCCGTTAGCTTAGCATAATGATCGTTCAGTTTTATTGCTATTGCTTTCTTCATGTCAAATACATATTCCTTCGACTATGAGATTATGCAACTCCCAGATATCGGAGGAATGCCTTGTGTGCTATCAAACGTCACAACGTAATTGGGTGATTATAAAGATGCTCTATAGGTATCTCCGAAGGTGTTTGTTGAGTTGGCATATATAAAGATTAGGATTTGTCACTCCGAGTATAGGAGATGTATCTCTAGGCCCTCTCGGTAATACACATCATAAGCTTGCAAGCAAACGACTAAGGAGTTAGTCACAAGGTGGTGTGTTACAAAACGAGTAAAGAGACATGCCGGTAACGATATTGAACTAGGTATGAAAATACCCACGATCGAATCTCGGGCAAGTAACATACCGATGGACAAAGGGAATTACGTATGTTGTCATAACGGTTCGACCGATAAAGATCTTCGTAGAATATGTAGGAGCCAATATGG
This sequence comes from Aegilops longissima, assembly GCA_021605205.1. Classification (NCBI taxonomy): domain Eukaryota; kingdom Viridiplantae; phylum Streptophyta; class Magnoliopsida; order Poales; family Poaceae; genus Aegilops; species Aegilops longissima. Next base: position 178,288,952 of record CM038677.1, read on the forward strand.
GCATCCAGGTTCCGTTATTGGTTATTGACCGGAGAGGTGTCTCGGTCATGTCTACATAGTTCTCGAAACCGTAGGGTCCGCACGCTTAACGTTGGATGACGATATAATATTATATGAGTTATGTGATTTGGTGACCGAATGTAGTTCGGAGTCCCGGATGAGATCACGGACATGATGAGGAGTCTAGAAATGATCGATAGGTAAAGATTGATATATAGGACGATGGTATTCAGACACCGGAAGTGTTTCGGGGGGTACCGGGTACTTATCGGGTCACCAGAAGGGGTTCCGGGCACCCCCGACAAAAGATATGGGCCTTATGGGCCAAGAGGAGAAACACACCAGCCACAAGGGGCTATTGCTCCCCCCATATGGGCTGCCCTAAGGAGGGGAAGAAAAGGGGAGAAGGGAAAGGAAAGTGTTTTAGGATTCCCACTTCCTTCACTCTCCACCCCCCCCTCTTTCCTTCTCCCTCGGTTAAATATGGCGGGGCACTTGGGGAGTGAAGGAAATATACCCTAGAGGCAATAATAAAGTTATTATTTATTTCCTTATTTCATGATAAATGTTTATTATTCATGCTAGAATTGTATTAACCGGAAACTTGGTACATGTGTGAATACATCGACAAACAGAGTGTCCCTAGTATGCCTCTACTTGACTAGCTCGTTAATGAAAGATGGTTAAGTTTCCTAGCCATAGACATGTGTTGTCATTTGATGAACGGGATCACATCATTAGAGAATTATGTGATGGACAAGACCCATTCGTTATGTTAGCATTATGATCGTTTCAGTTTCATTGCTACTGCTTTCTTCATGACTTACATGTTCCTCAGACTATGAGATTATGCAACTCCGAAATACAGGAGGAACACCTTATGTGCTATCAAACATCACAACATAACTGGGTGATTATAAAGATTCTCTACAGGTGTCTCCGAAGGTGTTTGTTGGGTTGGCATAGATCAAGATTAGGATTTGTCACTCCGTGTATCGGAGAGGTATCTCTGGGCCCTCTCGGTAATGCACATCACTATAAGCCTTGCAAGCAATGTGACTAATGAGTTAGTTGCAGGATGATGCGTTACTGAATGAGTAAAGAGATTTGCCATAACGATATTGAACTAGGTATGATGATATCGACGATCGAATCTCGGGCAAGTAACATACCGATGACAAAGGGAACAACGTATGTTGTTATGCGGTTTGACCGATAAAGATCTTCGTAGAATATGTAGGAGCCAATATGAGCATCCAGGTTCCGCTATTGGTTATTGACCATAAACAGTTCTAGGTCATGTCTACATAGTTCTCGAACCCGTAGGGTCCGCACGCTTAACGTTCGATGACGACTTGTATTATGAGTTATGTGATTTGATGTACCGAAGGTTGTTCGGAGTCCCGGATGAGATCACGGACATGACGAGGAGTCTCAAAATGGTCGAGAGGTAAAGATTCATATATTGGAAGGTTGCATTCGGACATCGGAATGGTTCCGAGTGATTCGGTCATTTTTTCGAAGTACCGGGAGGTTACCGGAACCCCCGGGGGAAAGATATGGGCCTTATGGGCCATAGGAGGGAGGCTAACCAGCCCACAAGGGGCTGGTGCGCCCCCCACAATGGAGGAGGCCGAATTGGACTTGGGAAGGGGGCGCCACCCCCTTTCCTTCTCCTACTTCCTCTCCTTCACCTTTTCCCCCTCCGATAGAAGGAAAAAAGGGTGGGGCCGAATCCTACTAGGACCAGAGTCCTAGTAGGACTCCCCTATCCCTGGCGCGCCCATTGTTGGCTGGCCTCCTCCTCCCCTCATTTATATACAAGGGCAGGGGGCACCCCAAAGGCACAACAGACAATCTCTTAGCCGTATGTGGTGCCCCCCTCCACAGTTCAACACCTCGGTCATATCATCGTAGTGCTTAGGCGAAGCCCTGCGCCGGTGACTTCATCATCACCGTCATCACGTCGTCGTGCTGACGAAACTCTCCCTCGGCCTCAACTGGATCAAGAGTTCGAGGGACGTCACCGAGCTGAACGTGTGCAGATCGCGGAGGTGCCGTGCATTCGGTACTTGGATCGGTTGGTTCGCGAAGACGTTTGACTACATGAACCGTGTTACTAAACGCTTCCGCTTCTGATCTACGAGGGCACGTGGACACACTCTCCCCGCTCATTGCTATGCTTCTCCTAGATAGATCTTGCATGAGCGTAGGCAAAATTTTGAAATACTACGTTCCCCAACAGTGACATTCGAGCCAGGTCTATACGTAGATGTTATATGCACGAGTAGAACACAAAGAGTTGTGGGTGATAATAGTCATACTGCATACCAGCATGTCATACTTTGATTCGGCGGTATTGTTGGATGAAGCGACCCAAACCGACATTACATGACCGCGTTCATGAGACTGGTTCTACTGACGTGCTTCACACACAGGTGGCTAGTGGGTGCCTGTTTATCCAACTTTAGTTGAATCGAGTGTGACTATGCCCGGTCCTTGTTGAAGGTTAAAATAACACACTTGGCGAAAATTCGTTGTGGTTTTGATGCGTAGGTAAGAACGGTTCTTGCTAGAAGCCCGTAGCAGCCACGTAAAACTTGCAACAACAAAGTAGAGGACGTCTAACTTGTTTTTGCAGGGCTTGCTGTGATGTGATATGGTCAAGACGTGATGATATATAAATTGTTGTATGAGATGATCATGTTTTGTAAAAGTTATCGGCAACTGGCATGAGCCTCATGGTTGTCGCTTTATAGTATGAAATGCAATCACCATGTAATTGCTTTACTTTATCACTAAGTGGTAGCGATAGTCGTAGAAGCAATAGTTGGCGAGACGACAACGATGCTTCGATGGAGATCAAGGTGTCAAGCCGGTGATGATGGTAATCATGACGGTGCTTTGGAAATGGAGATCAAAGGCACAAGATGATGATGGCCATATCATATCACTTATATTGATTGCATGTGATGTTTATCCTTTATGGGTCTTATTTTGCTTAGTACGGCGGTAGCATTATAAGATGATCTCTCACTAAATTTCAAGGTATAAGTGTTCTCCCTGAGTATGCACCGTTGCGACAGTTCGTCGTGCCGAGACACCACGTAATGATCGGGTCTGATAAGCTCTACGTTCACATACAACGGGTGCAAGCCAGTTTTGCACACGCAGAATAGTCGGGTTAAAATTGACGAGTGATACGTCCATTTTGCATCATGCTTTTATATCGATATTTATTGCATTATGGGTTGTTATTACACGTTATGTCACAATACTTATGCCTATTCTCTCTTATTTTACAAGGTTTACATAAGGAGGGAGAATGCCGGCAGCTGGAATTCTGGGCTGGAAAAGGAGCAAATATTAGAGACCTATTCTGCACAACTCCAAAAGTCCTGAAACTCCACGGAATATCTTATAAACTCCTAGGGCGCGCCCCCTACCTCGTGGGCCCCCTGGTGGCCCTCTGATGCCCATCTTCTGCTATATGAGGTATTTCGTCGAGAAAATAATCAGAAGCAACCTTTCGGGATGAAACTCCGCCGCCACGAGGCGGAACCTTGGCGGAACCAATCTAGGGCTCCGGCAGAGCTGTTCTGCCGGGGACACTTCCCTCCGGGAGGGGGAAATCATCGTCATCGTCATCACCAACGCTCCTATCATCGGGAGAGGGCAATCTCCATCAACATCTTCACCAGCACCATCTCCTCTCAAAACCCTAGTTCATCTCTTGTATCCAATTCTTGTCTCCAAGTCCGGGATTGGTACTAGTATGTTGCTAGTAGTGTTGATTACTCCTTGTAGTTGATGCTAGTTGGTTTATTTGGTGGAAGGTCATATGTTCAGATCCTATATGCATATTAATACCCCTCTGATTATGAACATGAATATGCTTTGTGAGTAGTTACGTTTGTTCCTGAGGACATGGGAGAAGTCTTGCTATTAGTAGTCATGTGAATTTGGTATTTGTTCGATATTTTGATGAGATGTATGTTGTCTATCCTCTAGTGGTGTTATGTGAACATCAACTACATAACACTTCACCATTATTTGGGCCTAGAGGAAGGCATTGGGAAGTAATAAGTAGATGATGGGTTGCTAGAGTGACAGAAGCTTAAACCCTAGTTTATGCGTTGCTTCGTAAGGGGCTGATTTGGATCCATATGTTTCATGCTATGGTTAGGTTTACCTTAATACTTTTGTTGTAGTTGCGGATGCTTGCAATAGAGGATAATCATAAGTGGGATGCTTGTTCAAGTAAGAACAGCACCCAAGCACCGGTCCACCCACATATCAAATTATCAAAGTACCGAACGCGAATCATATGAACGTGATGAAAACTAGCTTGACGATATTCCCATGTGTCCTCGGGAGCGCTTTTCCTATTATAAGAGTTTGTCCAGGCTTGTCCTTTGCTACAAAAAGGATTGGGCCACCTTGCTGCACTTTATTTACTTTTGTTACTTGTTGCTCGTTACAAATTATCTTATCACAAAACTATCTGTTACCACTTATTTCAGTACTTGCAGAGAATACCTTGCTGAAAACCGCTTATCATTTCCTTCTACTCCTCGTTGGGTTCGACACTCTTACTTATCGAAAGGACTACGATAGATCCCCTATACTTGTGGGTCATCAAGACTCTTTTCTGGCGCCGTTGCCGGGGAGTGAAGCGCCTTTGGTAGGTGGAATTTGGTAAGGAAAAATTTATATAGTGTGCTGAAATTTACTGTCACTTGTTACTATGGAAAGTAATCCTCTGAGGGGCTTGTTCGGGGTATCTTCACCCCGACCAGTAGAGCAAATAGTTGCTCCTCAACCTAATGAACCTAATGAAAATGAATATGAAAATATCCCCTTTGAATTTCCTTCAGGTATGATGGAAAAACTGCTACTAATCCTTTTGTAGGAGATGGAACAAAGCATCCTGATGAGCACCTAATATATGTGGATGAAGTTTGTGGACTATTTAAGCTTGCAGGTATACCCGATGATGTTGTTAAGAAGAAGGTCTTCCCTTTATCTTTGAAGGGAGATGCATTGACATGGTATAGGCTATGTGATGATACGAGATCATGGAACTAGAAAAGATTGAAATTGGAATTTCATCAAAAATATTACCCTATGCATCTTGTTCATCGTGATCGCAATTATATATATAATTTTTGGTCTCGTGAAGGAGAAAGCATCGCTCAAGCTTGGGGAGGCTTAAATCAATGTTATATTCATGCCCCAATCATGAGCTCCCAAGAGAAACAATTATTCAAAATCTTTATGCTCGGCTTTCTGAAAACAATCGCACCATGCTCGATACTTCTTGTGCTGGCTCTTTTATGATGAAGACTATTGAATTCAGATGGAAGTTATTGGATAGAATTAAACGCAACTCTGAAGATTGGGACCTCGACGAAGGTAAGGAGTCAGGTATGACACCCAAGTTTGATTGTGTTAAATCTTTTATGGATACCGATATTTTCCATAAGTTTAGCACTAAATATGGACTTGACTCTGAGATAGTAGCTTCTTTCTGTGAATCTTTTGCTACTTATGTTGATCTCCCCCAGGAGAAGTGGTTTAAATATCATCCTCCCATAGAAGTAAAAGTTGCTGCACCTATTAAAGTTGAAGAAAAGATTGTCACTTATAATGATCCTATTGTTCCTACTTCTTATGTTGAGAAACCACCCTTCCCTGTTAGAATAAAGGATCATGCTAAAGCTTCAACTGTGGTTCGTAAAAGAAATACTAGAACTTATACACCTCCTGAGCAAGTCAAAGTAGAACCTAATATTGCTATTGTTAAAGATCTCTTGTCTGATAATATTGATGGGCATGTTATTCAATTCTGTGGTGAATCTGCTAGAATTGCTAAACCTGGCGCTAAAGATAAACATAGACCTCTGGTAGGTGTGCCTGTTATTCCTGTTAAAATAGGAGATCATTGTTATCATGGCTTATGTGATATGGGTGCCAGTGCTAGTGTTATACCTATTACCTTGTATGAAGAAATTAAGCATGAAATTGCACCCGCTGAGATAGAAGATATTGATGTTACAATTAAACTTGCCAATAGAGATACTATATCGCCAGTGGGAATTGTTAGAGATGTTGAAGTCTTGTGTGGGAAAACTAAATATCCTGCTGATTTTCTTGTTCTTGGTTCCCCACAAGATAGCTTTTGTCCAATTATATTTGGTAGACCCTTCTTGAACACTGTTAATGCTAAGATTGATTGCAAAAAGAATGTTGTTACTGTTGGCTTGGATGATATGATTCATGAGTTTAATTTCTCTAAGTTTAGTAAACAACATCGTGAAGAAGAATTGCCTAGTAAGGATGAAATTATTGGTCTTGCTTCTATTGCCGTACCTCCTAGTGATCCTCTAGAACATTATTTGCTAGACCATGAAAATGATATGTTTATGAATGAAAGAAGGGAAATAGATGAAGTATTCTTTAAACAGGAACCTATTCTGAAACATAATTTGCCTGTTGAAATCCTAGGGGATCCTCCTCCATCCAAGGGTGATCTCGTGTTCGAGCTTAAACCGTTGCCTGATAATCTTAAATATGCTTATCTTGATGAAAAGAAAATATATCCTGTTATTATTAGTGCTAACCTTTCAGAGCATGAAGAAGATAGATTATTGAAAACTCTGAAGAAGCACCGTGCTGCTATTGGATATACTCTTGATGATCTTAAGGGCATTAGTCCCACTCTATGTCAACATAAAATAAATTTGGAAGAAGATGTCAAACCGGTTCATGATCATCAACGAAGGCTTAATCCTAAGATGAAAGAAGTGGTAAGAAAAGAAATACTAAAGCTTCTGGAGGCAGGTATAATTTATCCCGTTGCTGATAGTCAGTGGGTAAGTCCTGTCCATTGTGTCCCTAAGAAGGGAGGTATTACTGTTGTTCCTAATGATAAAGATGAATTGATCCCGCAAATAATTATTACAGGTTATAGGATGGTAATTGATTTCAGCAAATTAAATAAAGCTACTAAGAAAGATCATTACCCCTTACCTTTTATCGATCAAATGTTAGAAAGATTATGCAAACATACACATTATTACTTTCTAGATGGTTATTCTGGTTTCTCTCAAATACCTGTGTCGGCTAAAGATCAATCAAAGACTACTTTTACATGCCCTTTTGGTACTTTTGCTTATAGACGTATGCCTTTTGGTTTATGTAATGCACCTGCTACCTTTCAAAGATGCATGATGGCTATATTCTCTGACTTTTGTGAAAAGATTTGTGAGGTTTTCATGGATGACTTTTCCGTCTATGGATCCTCTTTTGATGATTGCTTGAGCAATCTTGATCGAGTTTTGCAGAGATGTGAAGAAACTAACCTTGTCTTGAATTGGGAAAAATGCCACTTTATGGTTAATGAACATATTGTCTTGGGGCATAAAGTTTTTGAAAGAGGTATTGAAGTTGATAAAGCCAAGGTTGACGCTATTGAAAAGATGCCATGTCCCAAGGACATCAAAGGTATAAGAAGTTTCCTTGGTCACGCCGGATTTTATTGGAGGTTCATTAAGGACTTCTAAAAAATTTCTCGGCTTCTGACTAATTTATTAAAAAAAGATATACTGTTTGTCTTTGACGATGATTGTGTAGAAGCATTTGAAATACTTAAGAAAGCATTGATCTCTGCACCTATTGTTCAGCCACCTGATTGGAATCTACCCTTTGAAATTATGTGTGATGCTAGTGATTATGCCGTAGGTGCTGTTCTAGGGCAAAAAGTTGATAAGAAATTAAATGTTATCCATTATGCTAGTAAGACTCTAGACAATGCTCAAAGAAATTATGCTACCACTGAAAAAGAATTCTTAGCAGTTGTATTTGCATGTGATAAGTTCAGACCTTATATTGTTGATTCTAAAGTAACTATTCACACTGACCATGCTGCTATTAACAATTTGATGGAAAAGAAAGATGCTAAACCTAGACTTATTAGATGGGTTCTCCTGCTACAAGAATTTGATTTGCATATTGTTGATAGAAAGGGAGATGAGAACCCCCGTTGCAGTCAACTTGTCTAGGTTAGAAAATGTTCTTGATGACCCACTACCTATTGATGATAGCTTTCCTGATGAGCAATTAAATGTTATAAGTACTTCTCGTAGTACTCCATGGTATGCTGATTATGCTAATTACATCGTTGCTAAATTTATACCACCTAGTTTCACATACCAGCAAAAGAAAAAGTTTTTCTATGATTTGAGGCATTACTTTTGGGATGACCCACATCTTTATAAAGAAGGAGTAGTTGGTGTTATTAGACGTTGTGTACCTGAGCATGAACAGGAACAGATCCTACGCAAGTGTCACTCCGAAGCTTATGGAGGACACCATGCTGGAGATAGAACTGCACATAAGGTATTGCAATCCGGTTTTTATTGGCCTACTCTCTTCAAGGATGCCCGTAAGTTTGTCTTGTCTTGTGATGAATGTCAAAGAATCGGTAATATTAGTAGACGTCAAGAAATGCCTATGAATTATTCACTTGTTATTGAACCATTTGATGTTTGGGGCTTTGATTATATGGGACCTTTTCCTGCCTCTAATGGATATACACATATTTTAGTTGCTGTTGATTACGTTACTAAGTGGGTAGAAGCTATTCCAACTAGTAGTGCTGATCATAACACTTCTATTAAAATGCTTAAAAAAGTTATTTTTCCGAGGTTTGGAGTCCCTAGATATTTAATGACTGATGGTGGTTCACATTTTATTCATGGTGCTTTTCGTAAAATGCTTGCTAAATATGATGTTAATCATAGAATTGCATCCCCTTATCACCCACGGTCTAGTGGTCAAGTAGAATTGAGTAATAGAGAACTCAAATTAATTTTGCAAAAGACTGTCAATAGGTCTAGAAAGAATTGGTCCAAGAAACTTGATGATGCATTATGGGCCTATAGAACTGCATATAGAAATCATATGGGTATGTCTCCGTATAAAATGGTTTCTGGAAAAGCATGTCACTTACCTCTCGAACTAGAGCATAAGGCTTATTGGGCTATTAAAGAGCTCAACTATGATTTCAAACTTGCCAGTGAGAAGAGGTTATTTGATATTAGCTCACTTGATGAATGGAGAACCCAAGCTTATGAAAATGCCAAGCTATTTAAATAAAATGTTAAAAGATGGCATGACAAAAGGATACAAAAGCGTGAGTTTAATGTAGGTGATTATGTATTGCTATACAACTCTCGTTTAAGATTTTTTGCAGGAAAACTTCTCTCTAAATGGGAAGGCCCCTACGTTATCGAGGAGGTCTATCGTTCCGGTACCATAAAAATCAACAACTTTGAAGGCACAAATCCGAAGGTGGTCAACGGTCAAAGAATCAAACACTATATCTCAGGTAATCCTATAAATGTTGAAACCAATGTTATTGAAACCGTAACCCCGGAGGAATACATAAGGGACACTTTTCGGAACGTTTCAGACTCCGAAAAGGAATAGGTATGTGGTACGGTAAGTAAACCGACTCCAAAACAGTTTTTAGGGCAATATTTCTCTGTTTTGGAATATTTAGAAAAATAGAAAAATAGGTAGCATTCCGGGAAGGACACGAGGGCTCCACGGGGGTGGAGGGCGCGCCCTACCCCCTGGGCGCGCCCCCTACCTCGTGGGCACCTCGTGTGCCTTCCGGACTCCGTTCTCTTGCACGTTACGTATTTTGGTCGGTAAAAATTCATTATATATTCTCCCGAAGGTTTTGACTCCCGTATCATGCAATTATCATCTGTTCTTGTTTCGAGCTGTTTTCTGTCAGGGTTGTCAAGGCCAGGCATCATGTCGTCCCCTTCCTCTAACAATGGTGACAAAGATGCTTGGCTAATGAAGATAGAGCTGAAGAAGGAAGAACCCATGGAGATCAACAAGGATCAAGGGATCAAGAAGGCCACGGAGTTCCAAGCTCCGGCAGCAGAAGAGACCCTTCAACTTGATCACAACTTTCTCACCCCAACTTAAATCGAAGCTTTCAAGATGATTGAGTTAGCTCGTATTCAAAACAAGTATCTCACAAGTGAAAATATTTTGTTGAAGGAGCATATCGTTGCACTCAAGGGCATTATTCGCAAGTTGGAGGACCTCTTACGCTCGATGTGCGACAATCCATCACCACCACCTTCTTCACCATCAATGGAGACATAATCACATGGGTATGGGCACTCCCCTTGGCAACTGCCAAGCTTGGGGGACATGCCCCGGTATCGTATCACAACCACACCTCCTATCTTTACCGTTTTTCTTAGTTCGATCCTATTAGTAGTATCTTGATCTAGTAGAATAAAGTTTATGGCATGATCTAGTTTTGAGTTCTTGCTTTATGATCTCTCTATGTAATCGAGTCCGTGAGCTATATAATAAAGATTAGTGTTGAGTCAAGGGCTTGATTATTTTGCCATGATCTTGAGTAAATAAAAGAAAGAAAAAGAATAAAAAGAAACAAAGAGTTCATATTGATCTTATCGAGAGTAATGACTTCACATAGAAAGGGTATGATCATTGAAAGTTGTTGGGAGTTGACAAACATAGCTTTGGTCATCGTTGCAATTAATAGGAAGTAATAAGGAAAGAGAGGTTTCGCATATAGATATACTATTATTGACATCTTTTGTGATTGTTTGCACTCATTAAAATATGACATGCTAAAGAGTTGATGTTGGACAAGGAAGACAACATAATGAGTTATGTTTTCTTATATCTGAGATAAAGTATGTTGTCATGGATCTTCCAACATGTTGAGCTTGCCTTTCCCCCTCATGCTAGACAAATTCTCAGCACCAAGTAGAGATACTACTTGTGCTTCCAAAAACCCTTAAACCAGTTTTGCCATGAGAGTCCACCATATCTACCTATGGATTGAGTAAGATCCTTCAAGTAAGTTGTCATCGGTGCAAAGCAATAAAAATTGCTCTCTAAATATGTATGATTGATTGGTGTGGGGGAAATAAGCTTTATACGATCTTGTGATGTGGAAGAAATAAATGCGACGGACTGCATAATAAAGGTTCATATCACAAGGGGCAATATAAAGTGACGTTCTTTCGCATTGAGATTTTGTGCATCCAACCATAAAAGCGCATGGCAACTCTGCTTCCCTCTGCGAAGGGCCTATCTTTTATTATTATCCTCTACCTTATGCAAGAGTCATGGTGATCTTCACCTTTCCTTTTTTTACATTTTATCCTTTGGCAAGCACAGTGTGTTGGAAAGATCCTGATTGATATATCTAATTAGATGTAGGGGGCATGAGTTATTATTGTTGACATTACCCTTGAGGTAAAAGGTTGGGAGGTGAAGCTATAAGCCCCTATCTTTCTCTGTGTCTGATTAAAACTCCGTAACCACAAGTATCGCGTGAGTGTTAGCAATTATGAAGGACTAAATGATAGTTGAGTATGTGGACTTGCTATTAAGCTCTGACATAGACTCTTTCTGATGTTATGATAAATTGCAATTGCTTCAATGACTCAGATTATAGTTTGTTGGTTTTCAATAAAGTTTATGATTCGTACTCTGCATTGTGAATTGATTATTACTTGAACATAAGAAATCATATGACAATATCTGTATATGTTGCTGTTATGAGAATAATCATGATGCCTTCATGTCCGTATTTTATTTTTATCAATGCCTCTACCTCTAAACATGGGGACATATTTATCGTTATCGGCTTTCGCTTGAGGACAAGCGACGTCTAAGCTTGGGGGAGTTGATACGTCCATTTTGCATCATGCTTTTATATCGATATTTATTGCATTATGGGCTGTTATTACACGTTATGCCACAATAGTTATGCCTATTCTCTCTTATTTTACAAGGTTTACATAAGGAGGGAGAATGCCAGCAGCTGGAATTCTGGGCTGGAAAAGGAGCAAATATTAGAGACCTATTCTGCACAACTCCAAAAGTCCTGGAACTCCACGGAATATCTTATAATAAATAATAAAAAATCCTCGCCAAAGTTGAAGGCCAGGGGGCCCACACCCTGTCCACGAGGGTGGGGGCGCGCCCCCCTACCTCGTGGGCCCCCTGGTGGCCCTCCGATGCCCATCTTCTGCTATATGAGGTCTTTTGTCAAGAAAAAATCAGAAGCAACCTTTCGGGACGAAACTCCGCCGCCACGAGGCGGAACCTTGGCGGAACCAATCTAGGGCTCCGGCAGAGCTGTTATGCCGGGACACTTCCCTCCGGGGGGAAATCATCGTCATCGTCATCACCAACGCTCCTCTCATCGGGAGAGGGCAATCTCCATCAACATCTTCACCAGCACCATCTCCTCTCAAAACCCTAGTTCATCTCTTGTATCCAATTCTTGTCTCCAAGTCCGGGATTGGTACTAGTAGGTTGCTAGTAGTGTTGATTACTCCTTGTAGTTGATGCTAGTTGGTTTATTTGGTGGAAGATCATATGTTCAGATCCTATATGCATATTAATACCCCTCTAATTATGAACATGAATATGCTTTGTGAGTATTTATGTTTGTTCTTGAGGACATGGGAGAAGTCTTGCTATTAGTAGTCATGTGAATTTGGTATTCGTTCGATATTTTGATGATATGTATGTTGTCTATCCTCTAGTGGTGTTATGTGAACGTCGACTACATAACACTTCACCATTATTTGAGCCTAGAGGAAGGCATTGGGAAGTACTTCCTCCGTTCCCAAATATTTGTCTTCCTAGCCATCTCAAATGGACTACAACATACAGATGTATGTAGACATGTTTTAAAGTGTAGATTCACTCATTTTGCTCCGTATGTAGTCAGTTGTTGAAATCTGTAGAAAGACAATTATTTTGGAACGGAGGGATTAATAAGTAAATGATGGGTTTCTAGAGTGACAGAAGCTTAAACCCTAGTTTATGCGTTGCTTCGTAAGGGGATGATTTGGATCCATATGTTTCATGCTATGGTTAGGTTTACCTTAATACTTTTGTTGTAGTTGCGGATGCTTGCAATAGAGGTTAATCATAAGTGGGATGCTTGTTCAAGTAAGAACAGCACCCAAGCACCGGTCCACCCACATATCAAATTATCAAAGTACCGAATGCGAATCATATGAACGTGATGAAAACTAGCTTGACGATATTCCCATGTGTCCTCGGGAGCGCTTTTCCTATTATAAGAGTTTGTCCAGGCTTGTCCTTTGCTACAAAAAGGATTGGGCCACCTTGCTGCACTTTATTTACTTTTGTTACTTGTTGCTCGTTACAAATTATCTTATCACAAAACTATCTGTTACCACTTATTTCAGTACTTGCAGAGAATACCTTGCTGAAAACCGCTTATCATCTCCTTCTGCTCCTCGTTGGGTTCGACACTCTTACTTATCGAAAGGACTACGATAGATCCCCTATACTTGTGGGTCATCAACGAGCCTAGCATATGCAGATATGGCCTCGGAACACTAAGACCGAAAGGTCGAGCGTGAATCATATAGTAGATATGATCAACATAGTGATGTTCACCATTGAAAACTACTCCATCTCACGTGATGATCGGACATGGTTTAATTGATATGGATCACCTTATCACTTAGATGATTAGAGGGATGTCTATCTAAGTGGGTGTTCTTAAGTAATATGATTAATTGAACTTTAATTTATCGTGAACTTAGTCCTGATAGTATTTGCATATCTATGTTGTAGATCAATAGCTCGCGATGTAGCTCCCCATTTATTTTTGATATGTTCCTAGAGGAAAATAAGTTGAAAGATGTTAGTAGCAATGATGCGGACTAGCTCCGTCATGTGAGTATTATCCTCAATGCTGCACAAAAGTATTATGTCCTTGATGCACCACTAGGTGACAGAACTGTTAAAGGAGCAGATGCAGACGTTATGAAACGTTTGACAAGCTCGGTATGATGACAACTTGATAGTTTAGTGCACCATGCTTTAGGGCTTAGAACCGGGACTTCAAAAGTGTTTTGAATGACATGGAGCATATGAGATGTTCCAAGAATTGAAATTGTTATTTCATGCTCATGCCTGTGTCGAGAGATATGAGACCTCGGACAGTACTTTGCCAACAAGATGGAGGAGAATAGCTCAACCAGTGAGCATGTGCTCAGATTGTCGGGGTACTACAATTGCTTGAATCAAGTGGGTGTTATCTTCCAGATAAGATAGTAATTGACAAAGTTCTCTAGTCACTATCACCAAGTTACTAGAACTTCGTGATGAACTATAATATGCAAGGGATGCCGAAAGTAATTCCCGAGCCATTCGCGATGCTGAAATCGGCGAAGGTAGAAATCAAGAAAAAAGCATCAAGTGTAGATGGTTGACAAGACCACTAGTTTCAAGTAAAAGGGTAAGGGAAAGAAAGGGAACTTCAAGACGAATGGCAAGCAAGTTGCCACTCCCGTGAAGAAGCCCAAAGCTAGACCCAAGCCTGAAACTGAGTGCTTCTAACTTCAAAAGGAAATGATCACTGGAAGTGGAACTACCCTAGATACTTGGCGGATAAGAACGATGGCAAAGTGAACAAAGGTATATTTGATATACAGGTTATGGATGTGTACTTTACTAGTGTTTATAGCAACCCCTCGGTATTTGATACTGGTTCAGTTGCTAAGAGTAGCAACTCGAAACAGGAGTTGCAAAATAAACAAAGACTAGTTAAGGGCGAGGTGACGATGTGTGTTGGAAATGATTCCAAGGATGATAAGATCACCATCGCACACTCCCTTTACCTTCGAGATTAGTGTTGAACATAAAATAAATGTTATTTGTTGTTTGCCTTGAGCATGAATGTGATTGGATCATGTTTATTGCAATACGATTATTCATTTAAATCAAAGAATAGTTGTTGTTCTATTTACATGAATAAAACTTTCTATGGTCATACACTCAAAATAAATGGTTTATTGAATCTCGATCGTGTTAATACACATATTCATAATATTGATGCCAAAAGATGCAAAGTTAATAATGCTAGTGCAACTTATATAAGGCACTGCCATTTAGGTCATATTGGTGTAATGCGCATGAAGAAACTCCATGCTGATGGACTTTTGGAATCACTTGATTATGAATCACTGAATGCTTGCAAACCATGTCTCATGGGCAAGATGACTAAAACTCCGTTCTCCGGAACAATGGAGCGAGCAACTGACTTATTGGAAATAATACATACTGATGTATGCGGTCCGATGAGTGTTGAGCCTCGCGGCGGGTATCGTTATTTTCTGACCTTCACAGATGATTTGAGCAGATATGGGTATATCTACTTAATGAAACATAAGTCTGAAACATTTGAAAAGTTCAAAGAATTTCAGAGTGAAGTAAAAATTCATCCTAACAAGAAAATAAAGTTTCTACGATCTGATCGTGGAAGAGAATATTTGAGTTACGAGTTTGGTCTTCATTTGAAACAATGCGAAATAGTTTCACAACTCATGCCACCCGGAAACACGGCGTAATGGTGTGTCCGAACATCGTAACCGCACTTTATTAGATATGGTGCGATCTATGATGTCTCATACTGATTTACCTCTATCATTTTGGGGTTATGCATTAGAGACAACTGCATTCACGTTAAATAGGGCACCATCTAAATCCGTTGAGACGACACCATATGAACTGTGGTTTGGCAAGAAACCTAAGCTGTCGTTTCTTAAAGTTTGGGGCGGCGATGCTTATGTGAAAAAGTTTCAACCTAATAAGCTCGAACCCAAATCGGAGAAATGTGTCTTCATAGGATACCCAAAGGAAACGGTTGGGTACACCTTCTATCACAGATCCGAAGGCAAGATTTCGTTGCTAAAAATGGATACTTTCTAGAGAAGGAGTTTCTCTTGAAAGAAGTGAGTGGGAGGAAAGTAGAATTTGATGAGGTAATTGTACCTTC
The DNA here is from genome assembly GCA_021605205.1 of Aegilops longissima. Classification (NCBI taxonomy): domain Eukaryota; kingdom Viridiplantae; phylum Streptophyta; class Magnoliopsida; order Poales; family Poaceae; genus Aegilops; species Aegilops longissima. The sequence continues at coordinate 178,304,847 of CM038677.1, forward strand.
TCACGAATTGGAAAGTAGTTCATCACAGAAATCAGTTCCAGTGATGCCTACACCAATTAGTGATGAAGTTAATGATGATGATCGTGAAACTTCTGATCAAGTTACTACCAAACCTCGTAGGTCAACCACAGTACGTTCCGCACCAGAGTGGTGCGGTAATCCGGTTCTGGATGTCATGTTACTAGACCATGACGAACCTACAAACTATGAGGAAGCGATGATGAGCCCAGATTCCGCAAAATGGTTTAAGGCCATGAAATCTGAGATAGGATCCATGTATGAAAACAAAGTATGGACTTTGGTGGAATTTCCCGATGATCGGAAGGCCATTGAGAATAAATGGATCTTCAAGAGGAAGACGGACGCTGATTGTAGTGTTACCATCTACAAAGCTCGACTTGTCGCGAAAGATTTTAGACAAGTTCAAGGTGTTGACTACGATGAGATTTTCTCACTCGTAGCGATGCTTAAGTCTATCCGAATCATGTTAGGAATTGCCGCATTTTATGAAATCTGGCAAATGGATAAAAAAAACTACATTCCTTAATGGATTTATTAAAGAAGAGTTGTATATGATGCAACCAGAAGGTTTTGTCAATCCTAAAGGTGCTAACAAAATGTGCAAGCTCCAGCAATCCATCAATGGACTGGTGCAAGCATCTCGGAGTTGGAATATACGCTTTGATAAGTTGATCAAAGCATATAGTTTTATACAGACTTGCGGTGAAGCCTGTATTTACAAGAAAGTGAGTGGGACCACTACAACCTTTTTAATAAGTATATGTGAATGACATGTTGCTGATCAGAAATGATGTAGAATTTTCTGGAAAGCATAAAGGAGTTTTTCAAAGAAAGACCTCGTTGAAGCTGCTTACATATTGAGCATCAAGATCTATAGAGATAGATCAAAACGCTTGATAAGTTTTTTCAATGAGTACATACCTTGACAAGTTTTTGAAGTAGTTCAAAATGGAATAGTCAAAGAAAGAGTTCTTTCCTGTGTTGCAAGGTGTGAAGTTGAGTAAGACTCAAAGCCCGACCACGGCAGAAGATAGAGAGAGAATTAAAGTCATTCCCTATGCCTCAACCATAGGTTCTATAAAGTATGCCATGCTATGTACCAGACCTATTGTATACTCTGCCCTGAGTTTGGCAAGGGAGTACAATTTTGATCTAGGAGTAGATCACTGGACAACAGTCAAAATTATCCTTAGAGGACTAAGGAAATATTTCTCGGTTATGAAGGTGATAAAGAGTTCTTCGTAAATAGTTACGTCGATGCAAGCTTTTACACCAATCCGGATGACTCTAATTCTCAAGCTGGATACATATTGAAAGTGGGAGCAATTAGCTAGAGTAACTCCGTGCAGAGTATTGTAGACATAGAATATTTTCAATATACATACGACTCTGAATGTGGCAGACCCGTTGACTAAACTTCTCTCACAAGCAAAACATGATCACACCTTAGTACCCTTTGGGTGTTAATCACATAGTGATGTGAACTAGATTATTGACTCTAGTAAACCCTTTGGGTGTTGGTCACATGACGATGTGAACTATGGGTGTTAATCACATGGTGATGTGAACTATTGGTGTTAAATCACATGGCGATGTGAACTATATTAATGACCAGTGCAAGTGGGAGACTGAAGGAAATATACCATAGAGGCAATAATAAAGTTATTATTTATTTCCTTATTTCATGATAAATGTTTATTATTCATGCTAGAATTGTATTAAACGGAAACTTAGTACATGTGTGAATACATACACTGGTGCGCGTCGGTCTTAAACAACGGTTTTTTACCCCTTTCCACGATGGCATTTGGAACCGTCGCCAAGTGAGTGTGTGCGATAGGGTGTCCTTCCCACACGCCCCAAAAATCGTCGAGGACAGGCCCTCTTGGGACCCAGGCTGGGGCCGTGTGTGATCGGGCGAGGCATCGAAGCCCAATCATTTCCGTAGGTATGTACATCCCACACGGTGAATCCCAGAAATCATTTCCGTAGGTATGTACATCCCACACGGTGAATCCCAGAAATCATTTCCGTAGGTATGTACATCCCATACGGTAATCCGAGAAAATCATTTCCGTAGGTATGTACATCCCACACGGTGAATCCCAGAAAAACATTTCCGTTCGTATGTATATCACACACGGTCAATCCAAGGAATACATTTTTCGTTCTTATGTACATCCCACACAGTCAATCCAGGGAAAATGTTTCTGTTAGGACGTAAATCGCGCATAGTTTTATGTGTAGGCTCGTGTGTGAAAGGTGTAACTATCACACACGGTCTTCCTTGGTTAACCGTTTGCTTTTATCAACTATATCACACACGATTTGATGAAGAAAACTGTGTGGCATTGGGCTATCCATCGCAACCGCTTTTACTGCTAGAACCATTTGCAAAGGTCCATGACACATTTAGCAGGTTTATTAGTTTACAATTAATAATTCCAGTATTGCGCAAATTCACATTTCATATCGAACTGCTGTTTGCCAATTTCACATCAGGCACATAAATATATTATAACATCACAGTACGGTAGCTACATGAAAACATCATAGTACAACATATAGCTAGTTCAACTTCATAAGAACAATATATTCATTTCCCTAATCGAGATCATCCAGGCTCGTCTTATCGACCTCTGCTTTCAGTTCAGTAAGAACCCGTTTTGCACGGGCCAACTGGGAAAGTGCCTCCTCCTTCACCAACACCATCTTAGCAAAGTCTTTTTTTTAATCTGAGCTCATTCTCCACCTTCAACTTTTTATCCCGCATCTTGAAATATGCTTCAGTGTTGACAAGACTTTCTCTAAACCTAGCTGTGTCCACTTCCTCATACATGCTCCAGAGCTTCGTTAGGCACATCTTCAAAGACTGTGGCCACTCTTGATCAACCCACTCCATGTAAGAAAACTTCCGTTCATCCTATAATATTTAAAACTAGATCAGTAACAATTGTAGGGGAAATGGGTTTATAGCAACATAGAAAATCACCAATGCTTATTTTGAAAAACTGAAGAAACATGTTAATTATGACATATATTCTCAAAAATATCAATGTGCAAATGAAATGATTGGTACTGAGACAACAACCAAATTCTGGAACATCAGAAGCTATAATTAACTACAACGATGCTACAAGTTCTTACTCATGTACAATAAATAACAAATTGAACATTTTATGAGTAAGGTAAATACAACTGCAACAGCATAGCAACAGTGTTTGGATGACAAAAAATTGATACTAACAGGTGTGTACATGCACAAATTTAGTAATATAGAACTAATAGCACTAAGGTCGTCCACTATGTATGCCAAAACTGGTGTAAAGACAAGTGCTGCTACATCTCGCACCGGTGCCCTGAACTGGCGAGCCGATGCAGCGGGAAAAAAAATCAGGGACCCGGACTCCAGAGCACGTAATTACTCCGATGCCCAGTTCCTTCGTGCCATAAAGATTTAGTATTTCACTGCTTGGCTGCTCGGATGTGTGGACCAAAGTTGGCTGCACAAACTGCTGAAGTGGTGCCAAATAATTTTCTAGTGACACCGCTGATGAGATGGCAACAATTTAAGATACTAGGTACAAACTGTGACACTGTCTTAGGATGCGTTTGGTTGAAGGTGTGGTATGAATGGGTTGGGACCGTGACAGTGTCTGAATCACATCTAACAAATGATTTGTAACAATGGAAGAGGGTCTAACCTTCTCTGCACATGCCAGAAACTTCCTCCCAGTGTCCACAGAATCAAACGCAAGTAGCTTCATGCATGGAGATTGATGGTGACAACGAGCAGATAGATCTTCAGCCACCCCGCTCCATTCGTTGCCACTGATGGTCTTAGGGAGCTACAAGAGGAAGAAACGACTCAAATCGACCTCCGGGTAAAAATCCTTCATTCCAAGTCATAGCCCGACAGAGAGAAGAGAGGCATACCCGGGTGGTGAAGTAGTAGTCGCCGGAGGAGGAACCACTGGAGATGTCTTTGAATAAGAACATGGCGACCCCGGCGGTAGGATGCAAGACGGTGAGAGCGAGGAAGTGGCTATAGCTTAGCAAGGAAGAAAGGAAGGAGGAAACAGGGGAAATGTGACTAGTGGTCGGGGAGAAAAGGGGGTGGGGAAGGGGGAAGGGGGCGGGGTAGATATTTTGGCGGTAGGCCAAAATTTTGGACATGTGGAGGGAAACTTTGCGAGCGGTGCCGCAGGACCATTCACTTTGAACGATTGTGTGCATCGCAAAAGATTCTTCTGCTTTACGCGCATGGGACGAGTTTGATAATTCAAATTTTGGTCTCAAGGCATGGGCACGTTCACTTTGAACGCGCGCGGTGCCGCCGGACCATTCACTTTGAATGATTGTGTGCATCGCAAATGATTCTTATGCTTTATGCGCATGGGATGAGTTTCATAATTCCAATTTTGGTGGAAATTTCCCCGGGTACGTCATTGCATAATTTAACATCGCTTGCTAATTTGGGCACACAAAAGAGCATACAGCAGACAGACCACACTTACTGAATCGAGCAATTTTAGTAATTACACAGAGCTAGTTGACCTAAACATTGCTCTAACAAAAGACCAGCATTAAAAACAAAGCCTAAGTACGCATAATTAAAAATCCGCCGCCGCGCCGGCCTATGCATCGCTGGTGTGAGATGAGACGTCAATGACTTGTCCTGGCGACATGCCGCCATTGATGGACTCCGCGTCCCCCCTGCTGAAGTCAACCGCGTCCTCGTCCTCGTCCTCGGTGCCGCCCTCAAGGTTGTAGTACTCGTAGTAGTGGCTGCGCCAGAGCTCGCGTTGGTACTCCACCTCCAATTCCTCGACGGACAGACTCTTCTCTACCTTGACCTCGGCCACGTGCAACTCCTCCTCCCGGCGCTCCTCGATCTCCGCCGCCTCCTGCATCTCCAGCTCCCGCTCGGCGACCTCATGAGGAAGCAGGTGCTCCATGGCCACCGCCGCCTTTTCAGACGTGGGTTGCGTACTGGAGTCTGAGGTGGCCTGGAATATCTTGGTGTGTGCATCCTCGATTTTGGCATGGATGGCCTCGACCCGGGCCAGGGCGACATCAGCGGCACGGACGGCAGCTCGAGCGCTCTCGGCGTTTGCAGCCGCCGTCACAGTAGCAGCTGCCCTGTCGGCTGCCGCAGACGCCCTCTCGGCGGAAGCGGTGGCACTCTCGGTGTAGGCGGCCGCGCTCTCGGCGGAGGCGGCCGCGCTCGGGGGGGGACGCGACCATCGTACGGGCCTTCACGAAGCGTTTCCACGGCCTCATCTTTGCAAGAAGGGGGTGCGGGAATGGGGAACGGGATTCGTGGATTCGGGGGTTGCTGGCACTAGAGCAGACGAGCTGGCGAAGCTTAAGGAGGGAGACTTAAATAGACCCAGATATTTTCATCGCAAACGGTTCCTAGAAAACAATTGTGTGTGATGTTGTAGATATTTTTTATTAGCTGCGAAAGATGAATTTGGAATAAAGTGCCAACGGATGGTGTTTTAAATGAACGAGAAATTTTGTAGTACTAATACAACTGTCATGTCAAATTTTGGAAATTTTCAGGGGTCATTTGACCTTCTAAGACATTTAAGTGATTTTCTAACCATTTAATGACCGTAATTGAAATTTGAACTACATGTACATGCAACAGCTAACCATAATGGTTTGAAAACTCATATTTCGTGTACTTGTGTGCGATTTAATAACATGTGCAGTAAATTGAAAGGAATTTTCAAACATATTGGTCTAACGGCTATGACACAATTAAGCATGGAGAGACATGGCATTTTAATTCCAAAAAATAAAAAAAATCAAAAACACATGAAACCTTAGTTGATGTAATGTCATGACACCAAGATGATGTGGTAAAAAAATTGGCATGTTTGACCAAAGTTTGGACACACACCCCTCACAAACCGGAGCAACTCACTAGAAGGCTCGTGGTTCCGAGAGGGAACAATGCATGTTTGATGACGAATGGGAGATAGCTTCCTCTTACGGCCTTCAAATTTTTTCTATGTCTAACGTGCACTACTACAACTGTAATGTGAAATTTTTGAAAATTCTAGGGGTCATTTGACCTTTTAAAGACATTTAAGTGATTTTCTAGTCATTTAATGACCGTAATTCAAATTTGAACTACATCTACATGCAACACGTAACCGAAACGGTTTGAAAAATCATATTTGTGTACTTGTCTGCGAGTTAATTCCATGTGTAGTAAACTAGAAGGAATTTTCAAACATATTTGTATCACGACATGGACACATATGCATGAATACGTATGCATGGAGTGGCATGGCATTTTAATTCCAAAACAAAAATCAGAAACACATGAAACCTTGGTTGATGTAATGTCATGCCACCAAGATGATGTGGTAAATAAATTGGCATGTTTGACGAAAGTTTGGACACACACCCCTCACAAACCGGAGAAACTCGCTAGAAGGTTCGTGGTTCCGAGAGGGAACAATGCATGTTTGATGACGAACGGGAGATAGCTTCCTCTTACGGCCTTCAAATTTTTTCTACGTCTAACGTGCACTACTACAACTGTAATGTGAAATTTTGGAAAATTCTATGGGTCATTTGACCTTTTAAAGACATTTAAGTGATTATCTAACCATTTAATGACCGTAATTCAAATTTGAACTACATCTACATGCAATGCCTAACCAAAACATTTTGAAAAATCATATATGTGTACTTGTGTGCGAGTTAATTCCATGTGCAGTAAATTAGAAGGAATTTCCAAACATATTGGTCTCACGACATGGACACATGCATGTGTATGCATGGAGTGACATGGCATTTTAATTCAAAAAATAGAAAAATGATGAGAAACACATGAAACCTTGGTTGATGTAATGTCATGCCACCAATATGATGTGGTAAAGAAATTGGCATGTTTCACGAACGTTTGGACACACACCGCTCACAAACCGTAGCAACTCGATAGAAGGTTCGTGGTTCCGAGAGGGAACAATGCATGTTTGATGACGAACGGGAGATAGCTTCCTCTTACGGCCTTCAAATTTTTTCCTACGTTTAACGTGCACTAATACAACTGTCATGTGAAAATTTGGTAAATTTTAGAGGTCATTTGACCTTTTAAAGACATTTAAGTGATTAACTAACCATTTAATGACCGTAATTCAAATTTGAACTACACGTACATGCAACGCCTAACCGTAACGGTTTGAAAAATCATATTTTTGTATACTTGTGTGCGAGTTAATTCCATGTGCAGTAAATTCAAAGGAATATTCAAACATATTGGTGTCAAGGCATGGGCACATGGTGTCAAGCCATGGCATTTTAATTCCAAAAAGTTAAAAAATGATCAGAAAACATGAAACCTTGCTTGATTTAATGTCATGCCACCAAGATGATGTGGTAAAAAACTTGGCATGTTTGACGAAAGTTTGGACACACACCCCTCACAAACCGGAGCAACTCGCTAGAAGGTTCGTGGTTCCGAGAGGGAACAATGCATGTTCGATGATGAACGGGAGATAGCTACCTCTTACGGCCTCGAATTTTTTTTCAACGTCTAACGTGCACTACTACAGCTGTAATGTGAAATTTTGGAAAATTCTAGGGGTTATTTGACCTTTCAAAGACATTTAAGTGATTTTCTAACCATTTAATGACCGTAATTCAAATTTGAACTACATCTACATGCAACGCCTAACCAAAACGGTTTGAAAATCATATTTTTATGTACTTGCGTGCGAGTTAATTCCATGTGCAGTAAATTCGAATGAATTTTCAAATATATTGGTGTCAAGGCATGGGAAAATGCATGGAGTGCATGCCATGGCATTTTAATTCGAAAAAATTAAAAAATGATCAGAAAAACATGAAACCTTGCTTGATTTAATGTCATGCCACCAAGATAATGTGGTAAAAAAATTGGCCTATTTGACGAAAGTTTGGAGACACACCCCTCACAAACCGGAGCAACTCACTAGAAGGTTCGTGGTTCCGAGAGGGAACAATGCATGTTTGCTGACGGACGGGAGATAGCTTCCTCTTACGGCCTTCAAATTTTTTTTCCTACGTTTAACGTGCACTAATACAACTGACATGTGAAAATTGGAAATTTTCAAGGGTCATTTGACCTTTTAAAGACATTTAAGTGATTTTCTAACCATTTAATGACTATAATTCAAATTTGAACTACATCTACATGCAATGCCTAACCAAAACAGTTTGAAAAATCATATTTTTGTGTACTTGTGTGCGAGTTAAAAAATCATCAGACGATGTAAATATCTGGTGTTCAAAAAAGAAAATGTAAAGATCTGGCAAGACAACCGGCCCCCACACGATTGGCACTCTATCTCGCGGCTCGAGGTTTGGTAGGTGATTGGCGGGGATCATTAATCAGACACGGTTCTGTATTGGAAACCGTCATCTATTATGTTCACACATGGATTTGCTTCGGGAATTATGTGTAATTCAAACTACAGTACTCGTAAATTCCGGTGATCGGCGTGTGTACTATCCCCGTCGATCTAGATTCCGGCCGCCAATAAATACTACCTTGCTCATGTCGTCCCGCCTGCATTCTCATCTACATCCGCCCCTCGCTCGCCCTCTCTCTCTTTCTCTATCTCTCTCAAATCTCTGCCATGGCGCCGCCGGTATGCCCATGCGCCGATGAGGAGTCGCCGCCCCTCGAGGACGCTCACTCGATTAGAAGCGACAAGGACCCCTACGCGCCTCCTGACGAGGTTGCGCTGGACCCCCCAACTTTGAATTGGTTTTGGGGCTAGTACAATCTTTGTCTGTGGAAGTTGCTGCCGCCGGCTGAGAAAGCCAGGCAAGTGGCGTTCAAGAAGGATATGGCGGAGGTGGAAGCCAGGTACCAGGCGGCCTGTGAAGCCCGTGATGCCGCATGGAAAAAGGAGGCGGCGGAGCATTGGGGGCGGGCGCGTCATTGTGCCGAGGAGGTGTACGAAGACGGGTACTTCGCGAGGAAGGTCATAGGTGCTGGGCGCCTCGTCGCTGTGTGGAGGTGGACCGATAAGCTCCAGCGTGCCAGCGACGAGGAGCTCCGGTGGGCGCCCAATGAAATGGCAAGATCGGCCGCGCACGTCCGCCAGCAAGAGGCAGATTGGTACATCAAGCACTGCGAGGCGGAGGAGTCGGAGTACTACCTCCGAAGATGCCGCGCACCAGGGAGCTACTGGCGAGGGGCTGCTGGAATACTAGCCCTAGGAGGGATTATTAGTTTTAGTATTGTTTGTTTTCAATTTTATGCATTGTACCTAGTAGTTAAGTATCATCACGTATATGTGATGATATTATTTATATATATATATATATATATATATATATATATATATATATATATATATATATATATATTCTATGATGATCTAATGAACAAATATATATATATATATATATATATATATATATATATATATGAATTCCATTTTCTATCTGTTTTTGTATACTAATTTGAATCTAGCTGTTATCATCCACATATACAGAATGGAAAGCGTATATACACACCTTGAAACATAACATATAAGAATGGAAAACAGAGTACACACATTGAAACAGAGCAATAAATAGAGCAATACTATGATTGTCGTGAATACAAAGCTATCCACGTCGAAACAACTTTTCAAACTAAAACGCGTCCATGAGACCATGACCAGCAGCCCTTGCCTAGGGTAGCTCTTGGCTCTGCCTGAACTCGTGCAGGCGTTCGTCCAAGCGGTCGACACGCCCGCAGTACATCTGGAGCGCGATCTCGAGCTCCAAGTTGGCTATTTCATCGAATATCACTAGCTCGAGGATGCGACGGCCATGTTCCTCTACTGCGCCTAGGTGGACACCTGGGCCAAGGAGGCGGTCGAGCCTACAGACCAGCGCGTTGGCATCCTGTGGGCCGCGGACAAGGCAAACGGCAGCACCCATGCGAACGGCACGGCGGGCGTCCAGTGCAAGTACGGCGTGGCCGGCATCTGGTGCAAGTACGGCGCTGAGGGCCTCTACCCACTCCTAGCGAGGAATGGGGGTACTAACGGGACGTGTACCCAGGTGCGACGCCGTGTCGACAGCAGGCAAGCGCCGATGGATCCGCTCTTGCTGTACGGTGCGCCGCGCCTCTCGCTCTGCGGTGCTCCAACGGTCTCGCCGTGTGGCGAGCCACAGCCTATCGACACGGATGCGCCTAGCTTGCTCTGCGGCGCGCCATCGATCATGTTGTGCGGCGAGCTGCAGCCTGTCGGCGCTGACATACCTATCTTGATCTGTGGCGCTCAAGCGCCATGAGCCAAAGGTCTGCTCAACCCTGGCGATGACGCGCATCACAACATCGTCCATCGCGTTGCCGGGGAGCGCCTCGGCCTTGACGGGCCATGGTGCCTGCTCGTTTTCCTCGTCGACGAGGTTGATGGCAGAGTCGGCGCTTTGGTGGGTTGGCATACTTGGAAAAGGTGGATGTGCTACAGGCTGCGCTTGTCGCCTCCGTGCGTCGCGTGCCCCCTATGCGCAATATAGCTGGGTGGCGGGAAACAGGTGAGGAAATTGTGGGAAACGGTGGCGTGTTCATAAAACGCCATCAATTAATGGAAACTTAGCATCGAGCTAGCACAAGAAGTAGATGATGATCAGATGAACACGGACCACACAAGGGATCCCGTCGGTGATGAATTCATCAATCCCAAACGGTTGAATACTAGAAAGCATTTGCCCACAACACAACAACCTATTCCATCACAAATAGGTCGGATGGATCAACTTTATGCCATGTATCGCACATTGTCAAAAAGTAATGTGGTAGACCTTCTTTAACATGTGTTAAAAAAACAAGGACCTCGAGGTTAAATTAGCTGAGGGAATGGGGCATTTCGGTCATTTGACTGAAATGACCCATCCCATCACCTAATTTAACATCGACACAACTTCCCATCCATTCACCCATCCGATGGCTGCTCCAGCCTGAGCACACTTAACTTGATAGTTTTCTTACATGAGATACTGGTGGAACAGCTAGTCCTTGCTGATAGGAATGCCTCTTCGCACCCTTATGGCGTATCCGGATGACCGCCCGTCCCACAATGGCCAATAGATGTTGTGTAGACAGAGCATATCACATATGTCTTATTAGAAGCAATCGTCTGGGTTATTATCGGGCTTCGCACACATTTCTGATTATAGACCTGTTTGCCGCGTATCACACACATCTTGTTATGTTGAACCGTTTATGTTCTCTTGCCTAATCACAAACAGTTCATCCGAGTGAACCGTATGCTTTCCATCGCACACACCTTTGATCTGGCTGACCGTTTCTTTTGTGTTGCCTAATCACAAATAGTTCATCTAAGTGAACCGTATGCTGTTATTGCACACGCCTCCATCTGGCTGCCCGTTTCTTTTGTTCGTCCTCATAGCAAACAGTTCATTGAACTGAACTGTATGCCCTTCATCGCACACGTGACTAAAACCTGAACCGTGTTTGATGCATCCGTCATCGCAAACGTTTTACACATTTCTGACGGTTTTCATACAACACCATTTGCGATTATGGCATCGCACACATTTTCTCGAAGGGTCTCTAATCGTAGTGTCGCGTTAGCAGCATCCTGCAGTAGTGATAGACAAACAGAGTGTCCCTAGTATGCCTCTACTTGACTAGCTCGTTAATGAAAGATGGTTAAGTTTCCTAGCCATAGACATGTGTTGTCATTTGATGAACGGGATCACATCATTCGAGAATGATGTGATGGACAAGACCCATTCATTAGCTTAGCATTATAATCGTTTCAGTTTCATTGCTACTCCTTTCTTCATGACTTATACATGTTCCTCAGGCTATGAGATTATGCAACTCCCGAATATAGGAGGAACACCTTGTGTGCTATCAAACGTCACAACGTAACTGGGTGATTATAAAGATGCTCTACAGGTGTCTCCGAAGGTGTTTGTTGGGTTGGCATAGATCAAGATTAGGATTTGTCACTCCGTGTATCGGAGAGGTATCTCTGGGCCCTCTCGGTAATGCACATCACTATAAGTTGGAAGCAATGTGACTAATGAGTTAGTTGCGGGATGATGCATTACAGTATGAGTAAAGAGATTTCCTGGTAACGAGATTGAACTTGGTATGATGATACCAACGATCGAATCTCGGGCAAGTAACATACCGATGACAAAGGGAACAACATATGTTGTTATGCAGTTTGACCGATAAAGACCTTCACAGAATATGTAGGAGCCAATATGAGCATCCAGGTTCTGCTATTGGTGATTGACAAGAGATGTGTCTCGGTCATGTCTACATAGTTCTCGAACCCGTAGGGTCCGCACGCTTAACGTTCGATGATGATTTGTATTATGAGTTATGTGATTTGATGTATCGAAGGTTTTTCGGAGTCCTGGATGAGATCACAGACATGACGAGGAGTCTCGAAATGGTCGAGAGGTAAAGATTCATATATTGGAAGGTTGCATTCGGACATCGGAATGGTTCCGAGTGATTCCGGCATTTTTCCGGAGTACTGGGAGGTTACCGGAACCCTCGGGGAAAGATATGGGCCTTATGGGCCATAGGAGGGAGGCTAACCAGCCCACAAGGGGCTGGTGCGCCCCCCACAACGTAGGCGGCTGAATTGGACGTGGGAAGGGGGCGCCACCCCCCTTTCCTTCTCCTACTTCCTCTCCTTCCCCTTTTCCCCCTCCGGTAGAAGGAAAAAAGGGTGGGGCCAATTCCTACTAGGACTGGAGTCCTAGTAGGACTCCCCTCTCCCTGGCGCGCCCCTTGTTGGCCGGCCTCCTCCTCCCCTCCTTTATATACAGGGGCAGGGGGCACCCCAAAGGCACAACAGACAATCTCTTAGCCGTATGTGGTGCCCCCTCCACAGTTCAACACCTCGGTCATATCATCGTCGTGCTTAGGCAAAGCCCTGCGCCAGTAACTTCATCATCACCGTCATTGCATCTTCGTGCTGACGAAACTCTCCATCGGCCTCAACTGGATCAAGAGTTCAAGGGACTCCACTGACTGAACGTGTGCAGATCACGGAGGTGCCGTGCATTCAGTACTTGGATCGGTTGGATCATGAAGACGTTCGACTACATCAACCGCGTTACTAAATACTTCCGCTTTCGGTCTATGAGGGTACGTGGACACACTAGCTCATTGCTATGCTTCTCCTAGATAGATCTTGCGTGATCGTAGGCAAAATTTTGAAATACTATGTTCCCCAACAAGGAGGACCCCAAGTAGGATTCGGCCTACTTGGGGTGTGGCACCCCGATTCGCATGGAGCAGGGGGCCTTCGCACGTCAGCCCAGGATAACCTTGACGCACGATGGGTACATGATACAGCATTCCAGGTACAAGAATATTCATCAAATACATGTATATAGGATTACATCATTGATGAATACGGTCATCTCGCATAGCTCTAAGGCTATTTAAATGGCGGCGGAAGTCTTGGTTTTGCAGCTCATCAACTCTTGCTGGGCTCCACAACTCATAGGACTGGCAAGGTTACGGCCTAGCGCGACCAAAAAAGCAAGTAATCCAGGCACGACCTACAAAATGGCATGACACGCCAGGTCAGTACATTGAATGTACTTGCAAGACAACCAAATATATAGCATCCAAACAAACAGAGTACAAAGCAAGAACCAAGCACATGAAATAACCTACCTCATATCAATTACTACGCACAGCATGATATTAACTAGAGACAGAAATCAAACTAAGCATGAACAACATCATAGCATCTACTAGCATGACAATAACATGGCATATCAAAACATGCGTCTAACATGGCAATGACATAACATGGCATAGCATATCATCTCAATCATGGCATAACTTAGCATATCAATCAAAGCATGGCAAGGGATCATGAAACTATGCTGAAAATAAACTACCAGTTACCTACCATGAAGACATATCGTATTAACTTTATGCAACAATCTCTTACTCTGCCACGGCTCCTCGGAGCAAACTCATGACTCACTGAGACCTCGTCTCGTGATCATATCAAAACATAACCGTGACTTCTCACGACTATCTCATAGTCCAAGTCACCACATTATTTATATCACCTTATTTATCACATAAGTTACTTAAGGTTTATCCTCCATTTCGACCAAGACTCGATAGTGTGACCTACTACGAACTGTGCGGCTGTCGATAGACTTAATAAACACTCTGCAGAGGTAGCGCACTTTACCCACACCACAGAACCCATTGCCTTGCACTCCCATTCGGGTGGACCAACGGTGTTCCGACAAAACCGACCTACCTCCATGACACTCTCCCGGCCATTCTGACCAACACCCCTTTTGGGTTCAGTCCTGGGTGGCCCCGTGCCTACCAAAGGCATCAACGGCCACCGTCGTGGCAAAACATAAACGGTCCCAAACGGGGACATGAGGTCAAAAACAAACCTAGGCACACAAGCCTTATGTCCTCCTACCTGATCAGGGTAGCGCGCGCCCATAACCTTCCCTCGTTGGAGGCACCGGCGAGAGGCATGACAATAAATCGCATTAAGGCCTTCCCATAAAGGCAAATGTGGCTGCACTTAAAGAAGTTCGATTTGGTGGCACTATGACCCGATCCCATCGATGACGGAGGAGGTTTGTTATTATTAAGTCATCTTATTATCTTCTCCATCATCATGAGCTTATTTAATATGAATGCAACAATGAGCATGCAACATACAAATGCTTTAACAAAATACCAAGCTTCGCAAGTGAACAATTATAGCATATGGGACAAATCGAAACAATGCACTAGCATATCAACAATGTAACAGAATCATCATAACATCAATACTACATGCATGAAACTAATCCAAAACAGAGGCATGATATTATCAATAAATATATCTAGCATGGCAAAAGATATAATAAAAGCAAGCATGACATGGCAAGCAATACAACATATACCACAACTGAAATAACTGCAGACGAAACAGATCCGAAACAACTGCAACTACACACACACAAGGTGCAAGAGAAGTTAACATGCAAGTTCGGGGCTCATGATAAGAGGTTGGATTGCCTGGGGATCGAGGAAAACTCTGGGAAGAAGTGTGAAACGATCGCGGAAAGATTTGCCAGAAAAAGTTTTCTCTCGGAGGGGGCTGTTTACGGGCAAGGGCAAAGTGGTCATTTTCACTATGTGAAAACATTATGAAAATGGTACCAATGGAAAGATCTCGACGAACAGAGAAAGTGAGCGCTGGAATAACCTCAATCGGAGTCACGGTTGCAAAGTTATGAGCGTTCGTTCGTTAGGCAGAAAAATAAACAAAATCTGTCCATTTTTGCTGCTAACGGGTGAATGTTCACAATCTAAAGGATTTGGCGCCGGGCTGAAAAAAAGAAAAAACGCATTCTAAGGAATACGTCTTTGTAATACTGAAAGCGTATTCTTAACAGAAGAAACAACCAAGTACGCTTTCAATAACGGAAGACGTACTCACCCGAAGTGCACTTACACTTAATCCAGTTAGCTGGTGGGCCTGGTTAGCGCTGAGGCAATGACCGGTGGGGTCGCGCAGAGTGGGGCCCGCCTGGCTGGCCTTCTTCTTCCGCGCGCACGGTGCTCGCCTGGCTGAGGGAGTAGGCTCACCCCGACGTCGACCTCCGGTGCATCCGGCCACCATAGGAGATGGGCGACCTGCCGATCATCTCAGGAGGAAGAGGCGCATCTAATGGTGGTAGCCGCTGCCGCCGAGGAGCACTGGAGGTGGAGCAGCGGGCTCACGGCGGAGAGGGGTTTCAGCCTCCGGTGGATATGGAGCTACGGTGGAGGCGAAAGGCCGAGGCCATGGTGAGGCTCGTCGGGCTCCAAGGGTTGCAGTGGAGGAGGAGGAACGAAGGGAGGGGCACGGCATCACCGGAATCGAGCGAGACTCGAGGCGGCGGCCATGGCGATGGTGGGGATCGGAGAGGGATGAGTGGCTCGGGGAGGCGTAGAGGAGTGAGGAGAGACTGCTAATGATCTCGAGAGGGTATCGCCGAGCGCGTCCGGCCGCGGCTCTGGTCGTGCCCAGAGGTCACGGGGAGGCACGGGAAGGCGACGAGGGGGAAGCGGACGCGCTGCAGAGGTCACGGAGGCGAGCGGTGCTCGGAAACGAGAGGAGGAAGAGGACAGAGGGGAGGAAGGAGATGATGGCCACGGGAGCGCATTGTGCGGCCATTGGAACGACTCGCCGGAGAAGAAAACAGAGGGGGCGAGAGGTCCAGGGCGAAGAGGACGCAGCGTGGGGATGCTGTAGGACATTGATGAGGGCGCCAGAACCGGTAAGAGCAGACGTGTCGACGACAACAGTGGCTAGACCACCGTTTTGGCTGGCATCGCCCGTGGTCACCACTGGCAAGGCACGCTCTAGCCTCCTTAATGATGCCAGCTCATGTCTAGAGCGTAGTCCTTCCAAGATAGAGTAGTACTGTGGTAAAGAGACAAGCAAAGACACTGGGAGTGGAGTAAACCAAGCTCCACAAGTTTGTTGTAACAAACTTGACCACATCCTTGAGATCAAACCAGGGAGGTTAAAAAGTAAACTTGTTGTCTGGGAGGCTTAGGCTAGTAAGGACTACGGTCCTGGGAATTATGAGGGCATTAGGACAAGAATTTAACATAGTTGCACTACAAATGCCAAATCTGGTCCAGAAACCAAATGATGAAGAAGCACTCACTAGGAGTGTTGGATTGGGCTAAAACTTGGCAAACCTCGATGATTTGGGCATACAATGATGCAGTAAAATTTCATACCAAATGAACTTGCCAAAATGGTACTTCCTTCACAGCTATTATTTCTGCCCAGAAACTTGAGAAAAATCCTCAGGGCAAATGGCTAACTGAAATGAGCCAAAATTTTGTGGACGTAGGTTATATGGACATGAGAAGGCTTAGGAAATTTTTCAGCCATAATGGAGCAAGATAAAATATACTTGCTTCACAAACTGAAAATTTTGACAGAAACCAAGAATTGCTCCTATGCTCACATAGTTCAATGGAATGAGCTGAATTTTGGTGGATAATAATGATTTGGGATATTTGAGAAGATGGCAAAGTTTCATCCCCTTTGGATACTCTATGAAGGTACTTCCTTCACAAAGTTGCAATCTGGTCAGAAACTTTGAGAAAATTTCACAGGTAGATAGGATGAGGAGATTGGGCTGATTTTTGGTATCCAGATGTGATTTACCAATGTTAATCACCCTGCAAAATTTCAGGTTAAATGGATCAAGGTTTCAAGCACTTCCTTTGCAAATATTTCAGACAGGGCAGAAACTTGCATTGTATCATGTGCTCAGATTATGACCCTTGAAACATGGGTTTGGATGGAAATGGTGAAGATATAGCAAGTACAAGCTCCACAAATTATTTGGGAATTTTCCTTGCTATAAAAATGGTAGCACATTTGGAAAATGGCAGAAATGCAATATTGGCTTAAAATAGGAAAAAAGCAATTTTCCTTATTTAATTATGGCCAATATTTTTGCCAGAGCTAGGATTAGACATAAATATCATGTCCAGAACTTATCATGAATATAGGATATGACTAGCTATGCCTTTGGATTTTATTCCTCAGATAGACAAGAAAATGAATAAATCACAAATGAAAAATATTGCATAGGACTTCGCAATATTTTTGCATATTCAAGGTTTGAAAGGGTAGGAGGATATCCGAGAAGAGTAGGAAGATCAACATATCAAGGAAAATGATGGTTCCTTTGGAATCAGAAAGGAAATATTTAGATTCCAAAATATTGGAATTAGGGTTTTGATGGATTTGAGATGATGCAACTGAGACCTTACCCACTGACAAAGACATGAGCAAGGTTTGAAAGGTTGGAAATGAAAAGAATTCTCAAATTCATCCAGCAAACTCAGGAGAAAATTTGAAAAATGATTGCCAGGAAGGAATAACAGCACAAAAATTGATAACCCAATTTTTGGGGCTGTTACATGGGGCGCCTCCTGGCAGCCTCCCCTCTCCCTCCCACCTATATATATGTGGGGTGCGCCCTAGCACACACCAGACAATTGTCTAGCCGTGTGCGGCGCCCCCCTCCACCGTTTGCAACCCCGGTCATATTTTCGTAGTGCTTAGGCGAAGCCCTGCGGAGATCACTTCACCATCACCACGCCGTCGTGCTGACGGAACTCATCTACTACCTCAACGTCTTGCTAGATCAAGAAGGCGAGGGACTTCACCAAGCTGAACGTGTGCAGAACACAGAGGTGCCGTGTGTTTGATACTTGATTGGTTGAAGCGCAAAGAAGTTCGACTACATCAACCACGTTGTGAAACGCTCCCGCTTACGGTCTACGAGGGTACGTAGACACACTCTCCCCCTCGTTGCTATGCATCTCCATGGATAGATCATTGCGTGTGCGTAGATTTTTTTTTGTTTTCCATGCAACGATTCCCAACACCGTCTACTATGAGACGCCTATGCTGACTTTGCCAACCTCTGAAAGCAATAGCTTGCCACGAGGCACTATCACTCACAGAGGACCCTTATATACAAAATTTCGTTGTTGCTTTTAGATGCAAAACAAGTGGTCAATAACATATCAAGAAGCACTCATGGAATATAATGCCAAATCATCAGAGAGATTAGCACACTGATACGTCTCCAACGTATCTATACTTTTTGATTGCTTCATGCTACTTTATCTACTATTTTGGACTATATTGGGCTTTATTTTCCACTTTTATATTATTTTTGGGACTAACCTATTAACCGGAGGCCCAGCCCAGAATTGCTGTTTTTGCCTATTTCAGTGTTTCGAATAAACGAAATATTAAACGGAGTCCAAATGGAATGAAACCTTTGGGAACGTGATCCAGGAGACTTGGACCCTACTCCAAGGAACAAAAGAGGCGGTCACGAGGGTGGGGGACGTGCCCCCCCTAGGGCGCGCCCCCTTGCCTCGTGGGCCCCCTGTTGCTCCACCGACGTACTCCTTCCTCCTATATATACCTACGCACTTCCAACGATCGTAACAGGAGCCAAAAACTAATTCCACCGCCGCAACTTTCTCAGATCCACGAGATCCCATCTTGGGGCCTATTCGAGCTCACGCCGGGGGCATCCACCACGGAGGGCTTATACATCATCACCATAGCCCTCCGATGAAGTGTGAGTAGTTTACTTCAGACCTTCGGGTCCATAGCTAGTAGCTAGATGGCTTATTCTCTCTTTTTGGATCTCAATACAATGTTCTCCCCCTCTCTCGTGGAGATCTATTCGATGTAATCTTCTTTTTGCGGTGTGTTTGTTGAGACCGATGAATTGTGGGTTTATGATCCAGATTATCTATGAATAATATGTGAATCTTCTCTGAATTCTTTTATGTATGATTGGTTATCTTTGCAAGTCTCTTCAAATTATCCGTTTGGTTTGGCCAACTAGATTGGTAGTTCTTGCTATGGGAGAACTGCTTAGCTTTGGGTTCAATCTTGCGTGTCCTTACCCGGTGGATGTAAAGGGTTGCAAGGCACGTATTGTATTGTTGCCATCGAGGATAACAAGATGGGGTTTTATCATATTGCATGAATTTATCCCTCTACATCATGTCATCTTGCTTAAGGCGTTACTCTGTTTTTAACTTAATACTCTAGATGCATGCTGGATAGCGGTCGATGAGTGGAGTAATAGTAGTAGATGCAGAGTCGTTTCGGTCTACTTGTCTCGGACGTCATGCCTATATACATGATCATACCTAGATATACTCATAACTATGCTCAATTATGTCAATTGCTCAACAGTAATTTGTTCACCCACCGTAGAATACTTATGCTCTTGAGAGAAGCCACTAGTGAAACCTATGGCCCCCGGGTCTATTCTCATCATATAAATCTCCATCACTTTAATACTTGTTTTGTTTTTACTTTGCATTTTACTTTTTACTTTGCATCTCTGTACCAAAAATACCAAAAATATTATTTATCATCTCTATCAGATCTCACTCTCATAAGTGACCGTGAAGGAATTGACAACCCCTAATCGTGTTGGTTGTGAGGAGCTATTGTTTTGTGCAGGTACGAGGGACTCTCGCGCGTGGCCTCCTACAATATTGATACCTTGGTTCTCAAAAACTGAAGGAAATACTTACGCTACTTTACTGCATCACCCTTTCCTCTTCAAGGGAAAACCAACGCAGTGCTCAAGAGGTAGCAAGAAAGATTTCTGGCGCCGTTGCCGGGGAGGCTCACGCAAGAGCAAGTCAAGCACCATACCAAGTACCCATCACAATCCCTATCTTCCGCATTACATTATTTGCCATTTGCCTCTCGTTTTCCTCTCCCCCACTTCACCTTTGCCGTTTTATTCGCCCTCTTTTTTCGTTTGCCTTGATGTCTTACTTGGCTCGTTTGCTCGTTTGGTTGAAATAGTTGAGTATTTATTCCTAAACAAAGAAGCCGATATCTATGGATCCTCATCCGCTTGCCAATCTTTTTAAGAGATCCAATTATGATGAACCAATTCCTAGTGATTTGGATGCACTAGATTATCTTTATAAGGTTTTGCCTGAAATCCGTGAAGTGACTCACGATAGATCTTTGAATAAAAAGCATGATTGCAATGATTTTATTATAAATTCTTTTGATGTCAATTGTGCTAATAATATGCAAAACCCTAAGCTTGGGGATGCTAGTTTTGCTATGTCTACTACTTGTTGCAATGATCATGATTGGGGTGATTCTTCTTATGATCTTGAAAATTTATTTAAGCCCCATGATGAATATGAGATTGATAATATTGTTTGCAAATATTGAAAGTGGGTTCAGAAGAGTGTCAACTTTAGATCCCACATATTTGGAGAATGTTCAATCTTATGAAGTTTTTGATAAAAGTGGGTTTGGAGAGGTCATGACTTTAGTTAATGATAATCCCACTATTTTGGAAGAGTATCAACTTTGCATGCATGTGGATCGTGTAGAGAATATACTTTGTGATAGCTATTTTGTTGAATTTGCCTATGATCCTACATGTAATTATTATGAGAGAGGAAAATATGGTTATAGAAATTTTCATGTTACTAAATTACCTCTCGTTATGTTGAGATTGCTATTGTTCCTTTCCGCTTCCTTGCATATGCTAGTTTTTGCTTGCTACGATAATTTGTTTGCCTATAATATGCCTATGCATAGGAAGTATGTTAGACTTAAGTGTGTTTGTCACATGTTTTATGATGCTCTCCTTGTGCCTCAATTCTTGTCTTTCTTGTGAGCATCATTGAATCTCAATGCCTAGCTAAAAAGGCTTTAAAGAAAAGCGCTTGTTGGGAGACAACCCAATATTTTTCCTTGCTGATTAGTAATAAATAATCCATCTAGCCTCTGTTTATATGTGGTTTTATGTTTTAATTAGTGTTTGTGCCAAACTAGACCTATTGGATCTTCTTGGATGATAGTTATTTGATCTTGTTGTAATTTCCAGAAACTTTGCGCTCAGTGCCCGAATCTATACTACTATTAAAAGACCAAACATGACTTCCCCTACATCCACACCGGAAAGTGCACACGGAATAACCCCCTACGTCCGATCAGACCCACTTGGTACCATCCAACTGTCCACGTTACATCAACCATACTATAATCAGATCAACGGTTCACAACAAATGTTCAGCCGACAGACTCCCCTGTTCAGGATGCTACACAACCCCATGATGACACCTCCAGACCTCCTGGGAATTAAACAGCACCTCCACGATCTACGCCACCACCACGCTAGGAACCACCGCGATCAGCGCTGGTGTCCGCGACGTCCTCGACCTGGTGGACATCCTCGACCTGCCTTGCTGCCCTACCTCTCCCGGCCCCGCCGCTGTCGCCACGCCGCCCTAGCCCCTGGTGGCCGCGATGTCCTCCACCCCGGTGCACATCCTTCCTCGACCCGCCTTGCTTCCCAACCTCTCCTCGCCCGCCGTCGTCGCCACACCGTGCGCCCCGGTGTCCGCGACGTCCTCCACCAGTGGACGTCCTCGACCAGCGTGCTGCCTTGGTGGCCGCGATGTCCTCCACCCCGGTGCACGTCGTTCCTCGACCCGCCTTGCTGCCCAATCTCTCCTCGCCCCACCATCGTCGCCACACCACCGTCGCCCCTGGTGTCCGCGACGTCCACCCGGTGGACGTCCTCGACCCGGCATGCTGCCCTAACTCTGGTGTCATCACCCCGTGTGGCCCGCAACATCTCGAGGACATATGACTACTTTCTGACCTGCCAGCGCAAAGGTTAGATCATTTGAATTAGCAAGTATATATGATCGTGCAGAATACAAAAGGAAATTGCTCTTTAATCGACAATCTGTAATTTGTATTTGTGAAATTTGATACTTACAAGACATCATGATCTCGCATGACAAACTAAGTTGACAATATGGCATCCTCTCAAAGATAGTGGGGCACGACTCCCTTCGTGACTGACGAACAATGGCAATTCAGGTAAATACATACATCACGTCTTGCCTCGCGAGTCAAATAACAGATCCAAAAGAACTAAAGAGATAGACGGAAAGGGAGAGGTAAACAGGGATGCAATACTAAAAAATAAGGCAGGAGGCAAGGGATCTAAGAAAGCTACGCCTGCTATTCTAAATGGAACCAACACTCTTATCTAAGCCACCCGTGGCCATGTCACCTGGTTACTCCATTTTCTCATACATTTCATGAATCACAAGTAAAGTCGTGTTAATTAAGTGTTCTTTTGGACAGGTTTTGACATCGTGGACAGGCCCAGTGTGCGTCTGCTGTCACCCAAAGAACGACACACCCCAGCCATGGAAGGTCATGTGTTCTCTTGTCAAACATAATACCTTAGTTCGTGTGTCAACAACTGACATTGTACATACAATTATGATGCAGGCATACCTGTTGATATGATAACTGAGTGATCAGACTCCACTTCATGCTCCAAATTCACTAAGAACACTAGATAGTGTCGGTTTTAACAAGGAAAATGTCCATAATATCGACTCTGACATTGTGTCCTCCCAACCGACTGTGTTACGACCGCCACTTCAATCCTACAGTTGCATCAGTTCATATGGTACTCAATTGTGGCTCATATTAACTATCATACATAATTTACGCTTACATTATACATCTGATTGACAAAACACGGTTGCTCATGTTGTCTTGTACCTAATTAACACTTATTATAAAGAAGCAAAACAAGCACTCAAGAGGCAGAGGGAAAGTGCCCCATATGAGCAACATAAACAAGGTATATTACAAAGCCTACATGACAAACGGTGTCGAGCCAAATCTGCGAGAGTCCTTACAACCGAGAACAAAACAATCCGACACGGTGATGCCAGCTACATGAAACACAGATATCCAATCTTTGATTTCCTAACTTCCAAGAACTCAATTTCTATAGCTGATGAAGATTGTGATTGGCTACGAGCATCTACAAGTAAGGTCGTGGAAGTGTGTTCTTAGAGAATGCATGCATCTCTAAGATGATAAAGATCGGTTGCTATCCGTGTCCTCGGATGACACAGATGCCACACCAGCATGGGTATTAAATGAACCAAAGAGTATTTGGAAAATGATATGGTTAGTCTTACGTTTCTACATATTTCTATGAATTACAGCGAGAACGACCGATTCGTCCCACATATGAGTACAACTAAAATAATCATTTTCTTCAGATATTCATTCCAATAAACATGGACGACGCTCACTTTGGTACCTATGTGTTATAAATGCCAGAAACTATGTGTTCAAGTGCTCGACTCGCTAGGCCCATCAATGAACCACAAGGACCTCACTAATATGGTTAGTAGTTAGTCCTACTGCCCCATCTTTTCATAAGAAGCTATTTTTTCTCTTATTTCTCACTTGTCATGCTCATACTTTTTTCATTTGTTGGTACAACAGCTAGAAGGACTGCATGATTTATTCAAATATGCATCCAAGCACATGGAATTAAAATCCGATAAGTGGACTAATCTAAATGTTACAACATGAAAAAGAGAAGAATATATTAAAAGCAGTCTTGAGACAGATGGGTACGCCTCCTAATATAACTCAGACTATTTATGCTTAACAGGGTACATTTGGTATGCTATTATGTTTATATTTTCACCGCTTAGCACTCAAGCACATTTCATCAACAGATTTGGTATGCCAATGCAATTCTTTACCTTATTGTATGCCAATGCAATTGACATACCACCTCTCATGAGATCTGGCCTAAATAATGGAGCTCAAGGCCATGCATTTCATTGGGTTGCATATAGTATAAAAAATGCGTTACAATTTCTAGATTTGAACAAGTATGTTACTATACACATGGAAAGAAGCAGATAGATAGCATACCTGTATGTGTTTCACTAACATTCTTCCACTACTCTATATCATCCATGCCAACATAGAGAAAGAGAAGCATCTCACAAATGAATGACAATGTGGCGAAAGGCGCTGTTGTGCATACAATGGCATATGCATCGACAAGTTCAGACCTCAAATGATGGAGTCACATGTATTTTGATACAAACAGTGCAGATACCAACTTGCTTGTGACCTGGAACTCTTTGTTACTTAGTGCCGTAATAATGCGACATTACAACCTGAGAATACCACAGAATCAAGCAACCGCCACAAAAACAATGACTCAACGTCAATTATAGCTAGATAATACTGATAAATTAAGCCATCCAGGATTCAAATCCACAACTCAATCAGCTTTGTCACAACATTGTTGCCTAAAAAATGTCACCTGACTAAATCCCCACTGATAACCGTAGGTGCACTAACAACATCTAATCGAACATCATACCTTCAGCAACCGAGCAGGTACACGAGTTGTGAACTCCTTCCCCGAACGACTGTGTGAGCCAAGCACAGGGGGCGATGATTACGGCGGGCACATCAACGGACTAATCTCGGTTCAATTCCAGATGCCTCCTCCCACATCGTGTACAACAGCTCGCATCTCGATCTGATCTGGGGCAGTACGATGGCGGCAGCAGAGCCGATCTAGGGAAGATCAGTGGGGCTGGCGACGAGGCAAGGCCGCGGTGGTGACAGGAGGCGGCGGGGAGAGGCCGTTGTGGGGATAAGGGCCGGCGGGGAGAGCTCGTCGTGGGGATAAGGGCCGGCGGAGCGAGGCTGTGGTGGGGATAGGATGAGACGGGGCGAGGCCGTGGTGGTTGTGGTGGTGGTGTGGGTTGGGGGAGGGGGGCCGTCGGGCATCGTCGTGGCCGGAGAGCGGCGTGCTGCAGAGGAGGCGCCGTGCTACAGAGGAGGATGCTGGCGGAGGAAGCAAGTCATGAGCGGAGAAAGCAAAGTGATAGTGTTTCACGGTCTCACCACACACTCAGGGAGAAACCGAGATTTCTCGAAGTCGACGGGTTACATCCTGTTGCTCCTTTTTACTTTACTTTTACCGCTGCTCCTTATCGGTGTTCCTCTGGTTGTTGTTTTTTTGCAAAAATCTGCTTTTGTGTGGCCTAATTACGCCACCTGACTAAACCGATCATTGACCAAATGGATCATCGGGCGTGTCTCTTTTGTTTTATTTTTAGTATATATGATCGACAACCCATTCCGTGAAGAATATTTACATGGGTTCCTCTCAAAATAATTATGCATTGAAAAATTCATTATTTTTTTATTTATAGCCCTTTTGTTCATTTGATTTATATAAAAAAATCTATTCAGAAATTCAATTCCTTTTTTGATAGCCCTTTTGGTCATTTGATTTATATTAGCGACAAATGTTCAATTCTTTTTTCATCGAACGTGTCTGGTATGACTGTGTGGTTCAGTCATCATCATTTTATTATACTAATATTTTTATTAATATTTTTATTATTAAGCATAACAAAAAAATCATCTAGGTCATCTTCTGGTCTTTGGATGTTAAATTACATGGAGTACTTCACAGGAGATAGTTTGTCCGACACTCCCGAACAAGTATATTTTACATCGTGTCCTGATATAAATTATTTCATGTTGTATCATTATTTGAAAACAAAGTTCTATTACTGCTTCACTTTAGGTTCACATGGCAGATTTTAGAACAAAATTAGTTGTCATTTTAGTCGACTCGGAATTCAATGATGACGATATAAGAAACCGAGATTTGGATGATGATGAAACCAACATAGATCCCACTGATTGTTTGATCGTCGAAAGACCTCCTAACAAACTCAAAGCATCCAATAATGATCGTCAAAAGATGGACCTATCAGAGAGGATCATCATCAAATAATGATTACTAGATAATGTTGCTTAGTTGCTATTTTTAAGTATTTTTGTAATAAGTAACAATTAAAAATACATTTATGTGATCGTTGATTTTATGTGAAGACATGTGCATTGGTCGTATGTTACATGAGCGAGTTTTTTTCATTTTGTTCTTGGAATTTTGTGATCACAACATTCCAATAATGGAAGTCTTTCACCGGTCAAACAAGACCTATGACTTAATCTAAATAAACTGCTACATTAAAATCATTGGGCGTGACACGCATTTAAATGTTTGAGAAAAGTATACTTTTCGTCCCTCAATTTATGGTGGAGTCTAGATTTGGTCCCTCAACTCCAAAACCGGACAACTTGCACCCCCAACTATCGATACTGGACAAGGTTCGTCCCTGGTCTCGGTTTTGACCGGTTTTGGTGCTGAGTCACCCTGATTTTGACCGATGTTCACTCAAATTCACGGAAACTTTTTTTATATCCATTAACTTTTTGAAATTCACACAAACAATTTTCAAATCCGCGTACTTTTTTCAAGATCACGTATTTTTTTCCAAAAAGAAACATACTTTTTTCAAATATGTGAACTATTTGTAATTTACGTACTTTTTTCAAATTCATGTTTTTATAAATTTGCATACTTTTTTTTTCAACTCTGCGTATTTTTAAAAAAGTAAGTGAATTTGAGTTGGCACGGTCAAAACCAGGGTGGGACAGCACCCAAAACCGGTCAAAACCGTGACCAGGGATGAATCTTATCCTGTTTTAGAAGTTAAGGGTGCAAGTTGTTCGGTTTTAGAGTTGAGGGACCAAATCTAGACTCCGTCAAAAATTGAGGGACGAAAAGTATACTTTTCTCTAAATGTTTAGGTAAAAACACAAGACAAAGTTCATATTTTTATTGTAGTTTATCAGGATACGTGCACGTGCAACCGTTTACTAGTTATTAAAAATCACCAGAACGTGATAAAATACTGATTCCAATTGCTTCTGATCAATAAACAAATTTTATAGGTCTTCTAATTTTGGTAGATTTTTTGGAGTTCCAGAAGTTTGCGTTAGTTACAGATTGCTACCGACTGTTCTGTTTTTGACAGATTCTGTTTATCGTGTGTTGTTTGCTTATTTTGATGAATCTATGGCTAGTAAAATAATTTATAATCCATAGATAAGTTGGAATACAGTAGGTTTAACACCAATATAAATAAAGAATGAGTTCATTATAGTACATTAAAGTAGTCTTCTGTTTTCTTTCTCTAACGGAGCTCACGAGACAACCTCCGCCCCCGGCTGGTGGTGACCACGCGGCAGGGACCGTGGAGACCGATCACGCTCAGTCTACGGACCTCACTACGCAGGCGATGGAGGTGGTGACGGCCCTGGCTAGTGTGGAGGTACCTGCTTCCGAGACGGTGGCTGAGGTTACTGACAGGTCTGATTCTGAGAGGGTGGCCAAATGGGCGCGCAAGAAAGAAAGGATGCTCTGCTACCGTTGTGGTGAGAAGGGCCACTTCATTGTTGAGTGTGTGGCGGAGCTATGTGAGTCGTGCGGCAAGCCAGCACATACATCTGGGGATTGCCCGTTTTTGCCTGACCAGGCTCCGGCTCTGACAATGTATGGAGTATATTGTGCGGAGCTGATGTTCTTTGAGTCCCCGGCAGCGAGAGAGATTCCGGAGGAGACTCAGAGTATGACCACCGGGATTGTGAAAGCGACTCAGGGTGAGGTGACTGAGGCTCAGATTGTGCGGAGGCTTCAGGAACTGGCACCGGGTGAGTTCCAGTGGGAGTTGGTTGCTCTCGAGGATAATGTATTTAGGGTGGATTTCCCCTCTGTGGATGATTTACAGAGACTACTGAGCTTCGGTCTGTGTAGGGTTCCTGGCACAAAGTGCATCCTGGAGTTTCATGAGTGGAAGAAGGTGGAGCCTAAGGGCAAACCACTTATGCAGGTCTGGTTGAGGTTTTTGGGAGCCCCGTCCAAACCGTTGCAGGATGTTCATGTTGTGGCCAGCATGGGTATTATGGTTGGGAAGACGGAAAGAGTAGATATGGCTTTTAATCGAGCTCATGGAGTAGCCCGGCTTCTAGTGAGTGTTCTGGATATTGAGTTTGTATCGGATAAGGTCAACTGGACTTATAGGGGAGAGGTTTTCCCGCTTGAGATTGAGTTTGAGGACACTGGTCTGTTTGCTGAGGCCATTAATGGGAATGACGTGGATATGCACGAGGGTGACGACAGTGCGGGTGCTAGGGGGGCACCGACTGAGGAGTCTGCGAGGGAGGGGACTAACGGTTCTGGCACCAGTGCTCAGTTGCCCGGGGTTGGGTCCGGGGTTGAGCCGGCACCTTCACCATCGGTGCCTATGACTTCGCTGAGGTTTGGGTCCTTGAGCCAGCCTCTGCCTCCTGCACTTTGGAGCGGCAGGGGTGGATTCTGATGATGTGTCCGAGCGTACGCTCCCTTTGTTGGAGTTCGAGGGAGCTGGCGGGTCTTTGCCTGGACCTATGGAGACGGCTTCGTCGCCGAGGACTTTGGTTGGAGCTGGGGACGTTGAGCCCTTGGTTGCTTCACCTCCTCCTGTCTCACCTGTGGTCGAGGTTCCGGAGATGATCTCTACGCTCGAGTTGGGGCTTGGGGAAGGGGAGTCGGGGCAGGTGGCCTCGACAACTCCTATCTCTCTACCGTCATCGGTGATCCAGGTCTTGGAGGTGTCAGCGGGTGTTGCGACAGCTGGCCCGAGGCAGGTGGCCTCGGCTATTTCGTCACCAGTGGCGGCGACGGTGCCCGCGACCTCTGTGGCGCTGGGGGAGGAGGGTTCAGGGCAGGTGGCCCTGACTCCTCCTTCTTCTGCGGCGGTCAGGAGGACTGTCTCGCCGACGAGGCCGGTGCGCCACTTGGTGTCGAGGGATGGGGCAGGAGGAGGGAGCGGGCAGGTGGCCCCAGCTGTCCCGTCTCTTGCCCTTCCCGTGGGGCACTTGTCTGAGGGGCTTGGGAGCCCGCAGCCGCCTCCTCTGTTTACTAGAGAGGAGGTAGTGGCCTTTGGCGGGATCCCGGACCCGGTCTCGACGGGGAGACGGATGAGTGCTCGCGTTCAGGAGCTTCCGGAGGTGGATGATATGCAGCAGCGGTGCGCTATGAGGGCGGCCAAGCTTCATGATGCTGCGATATCTTCTGGTATGTCCGTCAACATATCTAATTCTTTATTGCATTTTTCTCATAAGGAGATTATTAATAATGCAAACCAATTAGGAGTTTCACTAGGTGTTACTAATAGTGAGATCTCCAATTCGGTGAATGATATGTTAGATTTGGAGGCGGAACGTGTCTTAGAGACTATTCGTAATCTTGCAGCGGTTAAACCCATGAATGATGAGGAGATTGATGCGTTAGGGGTTAGAGTGCTAGATAATCTGTGTGCGGATCTACCACCTTCTAATCATGAGTCGGAGGACGATGATGTGCCCCTAGATGTTGCAGCTGTTAGTTCCGTTGAGCCAGGTTATGAGGACCGTGCGACAGAGCCCACTAAGCCAAAGCGTAAGTGGAAACGGAAGATTTATCCCGATTCTGCAGTTCGTAGGAGTGCTAGGATTCGGACTACTAAAAAATTCCATGACGAAATATGAAAGGAATCTTTTGGAATAGCAGAGGTCTGAAAGACTTGGCTAAAAGAAGGTTTCTTGCTGAGGCTTCTCTGGAACATCGGCTAGATTTTATTGCTCTATCGGAAACCGGTAGAGATAATTTTGCGCCGCAGTTTCTATCCTCTCTTGCGGGTGGTATTGATTTCGATTGGCATTGCCTCCCTCCACGAGGAAGATCGGGAGGTATCTTACTGGGTGTGAGATGCGATTCCCTTGAAGTCCGGAGTGTAGTAATGGGCGACTTCGCGGTAAAGTTTCGAGTTAGGTCTAAAGTTGATGGGTTCAACTGGGCTTTGGTTGTGGTTTATGGTGCCGCACAACCCGAGCTTAAACCAGAGTTTCTGGCGGACCTAGTTCGAATCTGTGGGTCCGAGCAGCTTCCGATCTTGGTCGGGGGTGATTTCAATATCATTAGGAGGAGAGAGGAGAAAAATAATGATAACTTTGACGGCAGGTGGTCGTTTATGTTCAGTACCATTATTGAAAGCTTGGATCTGAGGGAGATAGAGCTTTCTGGTAGAAAGTTTACCTGGGCTAATTCTCTGCCAAACCCGACATATGAAAAGCTTGATCGAGTTCTCGCGAGCGTGGAGTGGGAACAGAAGTTCCCTCTTGTTACGGTGCAAGCTCTCACGCAGGGAATTTCCGATCACACACCATTGTTCGTCGACTCAGGGGAGCCGAACCATATGGGAAACAAAAACACCTTCTCATTTGAGATGGCCTGGTTCGAACGTGAGGGGTTCTTAGACCTCATAGCCGGGGAATGGGCTAAGGGTGTAGGAGGTACGACGGCGGTCGAGCGTTGGCAGAATAAAATTAGGCATTTGAGAAGCTTCTTGCAGGGTTGGGCTAAGCACCTCAGTGGGGTGTATAAGATCGAGAAGGATAGGCTCCTTTCTCTTGTACATGCCCTGGACATAAATGCTGAATCCGCGATTTTGCTGCCTCCTAAGCTCCAGGTTAAAAATGAGGCGGAGAAGAGGTTGAAAGAACTTCTCCGCGAAGAAGAATTGAAGTGGGCTTTGCGAGCTAAGGTCCGCAAAGTGGTCCAAGGGGACGTGAATACTCAATTCTTTCACCTCATTGCTAATGGTAAGCACAGAAAGAAGCGGATCTTTCAACTTGAACAGGATGAGGGTACTATTTTAGGCCAGGATAATCTCAAAACCTATATTACCGAATATTATAGACAGTTATTTGGACCTTCGGAGGATAATTGTGTGTCCCTCGATGAGTCCAGGACTGAGGATGTGCCTCAATTGTCTGATGCCGATAATGATATCCTGGTCGCCCCATTCTCAGAGAAGGAGGTGTTTGATGCTATTGCACAAATGAAAAACAATAAGGCTCCCGGACCGGATGGGTTCCCGGCTGAGTTCTATAAAAAGTGCTGGCACATTATTAAGGGGGATTTACTACCTATGTTTCATGATCTTTTCTATGGACAGCTTCAATTATTTCACTTGAATTTTGGAACTATCACATTGCTCCCTAAGAAAACGGATGTTGTGAGAATTGAGCAGTTCAGGCCGATCTGCCTCCTCAATGTTAGTTTCAAAATCTTCACCAAGGTCGGGACCAATAGGCTCACACAGATTGCGCATTCTGTGGTGCAACAATCCCAAACTACTTTCATGCCGGACAGAAACATCCTTGAAGGGGTGGTTGTTCTTCATGAAACGCTCCATGAAATCCACTCCAAAAAATTAGATGGAGTAATTTTTAAGGTGGATTTCGAAGAAGCGTACGATAAGGTCAAGTGGCCATTCCTCCAACAGGCATTGCGTATGAAAGGTTTTGATGAAGCTCTGCGCCGACAATTAATCCTTTACGCAAAAAGGAGTGTGGGAATTAAAGTGAATGACGATATATGTCATTACTTCCGCACACATAAAGGCCTCAGACAAGGAGATCCGATGTCCCCTATCCTGTTTAACATTGTGGTGGATATGTTAGCAATTTTGATAGGAAGGGCTAAGGAGAATGGTCAAGTGGGTGGTTTAGTACCTCATCTTGTTGATGGAGGTGTATCCGTCCTTCAATACGCTGATGATACAATCATCTTTATGGAGCATGATTTGGCCAAGGCGAGAAATATGAAGCTGGTGTTATGCCTTTTTGAACAATTGACCGGGTTAAAGATTAACTTTCATAAGAGCGAGTTGTTCTGCTTTGGTAGAGCCAAAGACGAATAGGAGTCTTATAGGCAATTGTTTGGGTGCGAGTTGGGGAGTTTACCTTTCTCATACCTTGGTATTCCGATACACCATCGTAGGCTGACAAACAGAGAATGGAAGTGCATCGAGGATCGATTTGAGAAGAAACTGAGCTGGTGGAAGGGTAAGCTAATGTCTTACGGAGGCCATTTGATCTTGATTAATTCGGTGCTCACGAGTATGCCTATGTTCCTCTTATCGTTCTTTGAGGTCCCAGTTGGTGTTAGGAAAAGACTGGACTTCTATCGGTCGCGTTTCTTTTGGCAGGGTGATGAACTTAAAAGAAAATACCGGCTTGCTAAATGGGACATCATCTGTCAATCGAAAGACCAAGGGGTCTTGGTATTGAAAATCTTGAAGTTAAGAACAGATGCCTTCTTAGTAAGTGGTTATGGAAGCTTTCCTCCGGATCGAGGCCATGTGGGCGCAGATCCTTCGCACAAGTACCTCTAGACTAAAACATTGTCCTGTGTCACAGTCAAAGCCAACTGATTCGCCTTTACGAAAGGACTAATGAAAGTCAAACAATCAATGTTCAATAGGACAAGGTTTGTTATTGGAAACGGTGCAAGTACACGTTTCTGGGAGGATACTTGGCTTGGCGACTCACCTTTAGCCATTCAATATCCATCTTTATATCGGATTGCTCAACGACGTGAGGTGTTCGTGGCAACGGTATTTCAATCTATCCCCCTTAATATTCAGTTTAGACGGTCCTTAGCGGGCAATCGTTGGGAAGAATGGCTCCATCTAGTTAGGAGACTAATGGAGGTTCAACTTTCTCACCAACCCGATGGATTACGCTGGAAGTTGACTAGATCTGGAGTATTTACAGTTAAATCAATGTACATTGATATTATTAATTCAACTCCATTCCAACTTCCAAGTTTGTGCTGGCTGTCAAAGTTCCTTTAAAAATTAAAGTGTTTATGTGGTTTGTCCATAAACAAGTTATTTTAACAAAGGACAACTTGATAAAGCATAATTGGACAGGATCTACTAGGTGTAGTTTCTGTGATCAGGATGAGACGATTAAGCATCTATTCTTTGATTGCCCGTTGGCCAAAGTTATTTGGCGGACGGTCCATATTGCTTATAATATTACTCCATCGAATTCTGTCAACGCATTATTTGGGACATGGCTTAATGGGGTTGAGCCTGACTTAGCAAGACATATTCTGGTTGGAGTTTGCGCTTTGTTGTGGACTATCTGGAATTGCCGAAATGATTTGGTTTTTAATAGAACATCACGGATTCATTTTTTGCAGGTTATTTTCCGAGCTACAGCATTGATCCGTTCGTGGTCGCTACTCATTCCGATGGAGGCCAGGGAGCATTTGGTTACTGGATCTATCCGTTGGGAGATGGTAGCTCGGGATATCTTCAACCGGTTTGGATGGCGGTCATGTAATAGGATAGGCAATTGGTTTACCTATCTATTTTTAGCCAGCCGGTTGTGGCGTCTTTTCATGGCTAGTTTGTGTATCTAGCCTTTTAGGCTCTGTGTGAGCTGCCTTTTTCTTTTTTTCAGTTGGAGACTTTGGAACCTTGTTGGCACTTTTTAATTTTTGGTTAATAAGATGGCCGTATGCATCACTCTGATGTAACGGCCGGGGATCCCCCCCTTTTCAAAAAAAAAACGAGATTTCTATTGAGTTTTGTGTTGTGAAGTTTTCAAGTTTTGTGTAAATTCTTTTGATGGATTATGGAACAAGGAGTGGCAAGAGACTAAGCTTGGGGATGCCCATGGCACCCCCAAGATAATCCAAGGACACCAAAAAGTCAAAGCTTGGGGATGCCCTGAAGGCATCCCTCTTTAAATCTACTTCCATCGGTAATTTACTTGGAGCTATATTTTTATTCACCACATGATATGTGTTTTGCTTGGAGCGTCTTGTATTATTTGCGTCTTTGCTTGTTAGTTTACCGCAATCATCCTTGCTGTACACACCTTTTGAGAGAGTCGTACAGGAATTGGAATTTGATAGAATACTCTATGTGCTTCACTTATATCTTTTGAGCTTGATAGTTTTTGCTCATAGTGCTTCACTTATATCTTTTGAGCGTGGTAATTTTTGCTCTAGTGCTTCACTTAGATCTTTTAGAGCACGGTGGTGGATTTGTTTCAAAGAAACTATTGATCTCTCATGCTTCACTTAGATTATTTTGAGAGTCGTTAATAGCATGGTAATTTGCTTAAAATTAATATACTTGGTATTCAAGATATGTGAAACTTTCTTTTGAGTGTGTTGAATACTAAGAAAAGTTTGATGCTTGATAATTGTTTTGAGATATGAAGATGGTGATATTAGAGTCATGCTAGTTGAGTAGTTGTGATTTTAAAGAATACTTGTGTTGAAGTTTGTGATTCCCGTAGCATGCACGTATGGTGAACCGTTATGTGATGAACTTGGAGCATGATTTATTTATTGATTGTCTTCCTTATGAGTGGCGGTCGGGGACGAGCGATGGTCTTTTCCTACCAATCTATCCCCCTAGGAGCATGCGCGTAATACTTTGCTTTGATAAATTCTAGATTTTTGCAATAAGTATATGAGTTCTTTATGACTAATGTTGAGTCCATGGATTATACATACTTTTTCCCATCCTTCCACCATTGCTAGCCTCTCTAATACCGCACACTTTTCGCCGGTATCATACACCCACCATATATCTTCCTCAAAACAGCCACCATACCTACCTATCACGGCATTTCCATAGCCATTCCGAGATATATTGCCATGCAACTTTCCATTGTCCCATTTATTATGACATGCTCCATTATTGTCGTATTGCTAGCATGATCATGTAGTTGACATCTTATTTGTGGCAAAGCCACCGTTCATAATTCTTTCATACATGTCACTCTTGTTTCATTGCATATCCCGGTACACCGCCGGAGGCATTCATATAGAGTCATACTTTGTTCTAAGAATCGAGTTGTAATTGGTGAGTTGTAAGAAAAATAAAAGTGTGATGATCATCATTATTAGAGCATTGTCCCAAGTGAGGAAACGATGATGGAGACCATGATTCCCCACAAGTCGGGATGAGACTCCGGGCGAAAAATGAAAAAAAAAAGAGAAAAATGAAAAAGAAAAGAGGCCATAAAAAAGAAGAGAAAAGGCCCAAATAAAGAAAATGAGAGAAAAAGAGAGAAGGGACAATGCTACTATCCTTTTACCACACTTGTGCTTCAAAGTAGCACCAAGATCTTCATGATAGAGAGTCTCTCATTTTGTCACTTTCATATAATAGTGGGAATTTTTCATTATAGAACTTGGCTTGTATATTCCAATGATGGGCTTCCTCAAATGCCCTAGGTCTTCGTGAGCAAGCGAGTTGGATGCACACCCACTTAGTTTCTTTTGTTGAGCTTTCATATGCTTATAGCTCTAGTGCATCCGTTGCATGGCAATCCCTACTCACTCACATTGATATCTATTGATGGGCATCTCCATAGCCCGTTGATCGCCTAGTTGATGTGAGACTATCTTCTCCCTTTTGTCTTCTCCACAACCACCATTCTATTCCACATATAGTGCTATATCCATGGCTCACGCCAAGTATTGCGTGAAGATTGAAAAAGTTTTGAAAATGTTAAAGTATGAAACAATTGCTTGGCTTGTCATCGAGGTTGTGCATGATTTAAATATTTTGTGTGGGAAGATGGAGCATAGCCGCACTATATGATTTTGTAGGGATAACTTTCTTTGGCCATGTTATTTTGAGAAGACATAATTGCTTAGTTAGTATGCTTGAAGTATTATTATTTTTATGTCAATATGAACTTTTGTCTTGAATCTTTCGGATCTGAATATTCATACCACAATTAAGAAGATTTACATTGAAATTATGCCAAAGTATCACTCCACATAAAAAATTCTCTTTTTATCATTTACCTACTCGAGGACGAGCAGGAATTAAGCTTGGGGATGCCTGATATGTCTCCAACGTATCTATAATTTTTGATTGCTCCATGCTACTTTATCTACTGTTTTGGACTATATTGGGCTTTATTTTCCACTTTTATACTATTTTTGGGACTAACCCATTAACCGGAGGCCCAGCCCAGAATTGCTGTTTTTTTGCCTATTTCAGTGTTTCGAAGAAACGGAATATAAAACGGAGTCCAAACGGAATGAAACCTTCGGGAACGTGATTTTCTCACGGAACGTGATCCAGGAGACTTGGACCCTACTCCAAGGAACAAAAGAGGCGGTCACGAGGGTGGGGGGCGCCCCCTCCTAGGGCACGCCCCCCTGCCTCATGGGCCCCCTGTTGCTCCATCGACGTACTCCTTCCTCCTATATATACCTCGCACTTCAAAACGATCGAACAGGAGCCAAAACCTAATTCCACCGCCGCAACTTTCTCAGATCCACGAGATCCCATCTTGGGGCCTGTTAGGAGCTCACGGAGGGGGCATCCACCACGGAGGGCTTCTACATCATCACCATAGCCCCTCCGATGAAGTGTGCGTAGTTTACTTCAGACCTTCGGGTCCATAACTAGTAGCTAGATGGTTCTTCTCTCTTTTTGGATCTCAATACAATGTTCTCCCCCTCTCTCGTGGAGATCTATTCGATGTAATCTTCTTTTTGCAGTGTGTTTGTTGAGACCGATGAATTGTGGGTTTATGATCCAGATTATCTATGAATAATATTTGAATCTTCTCTGAATTCTTTTATGTATGATTGGTTATATTTGCAAGTCTCTTCGAATTATCCGTTTGGTTTGGCCAACTAGATTGGTAGTTCTTGCAATGGGAGAAGTGCTTAGCTTTGGGTTCAATCTTGCGTGTCCTTACCCGAGGATGTAAAGGGTTGCAAGGCACGTATTGTATTGTTGCCATCGAGGATAACAAGATGGGGTTTTTATCATATTGCATGAATTTATCCCTCTACATCATGTCATCTTGCTTAAGGCATTACTCTGTTTTTAATTTAATACTCTAGATGCATGCTGGATAGCGGTCAATGAGTGGAGTAATAGTAGTAGATGCAGAATCGTTTCGGTCTACTTGTCTCGGACGTGATGCCTATATACATGATCATACCTAGATATACTCATAACTATGCTCAATTCTGTCAATTGCTCAACAGTAATTTGTTCACCCACCGTAGAATACTTATGCTCTTGAGAGAAGCCACTAGTGAAACCTATGGCCCCCAGGTCTATTCTCATCATATCAATCTCCATCAATTTAATACTTGTTTTGTTTTTACTTTGTCTTTTACTTTTTACTTTGCATCTCTATACCAAAAATACCAAAAATATTAGTTATCATCTCTATCGGATCTCACTCTTGTAAGTGATCGTGAAGGGATTAACAACCCCTAATCGTGTTGGTTGCGAGGAGCTATTGTTTTGTGCAGGTACGAGGGACTCTCGCGCGTGGCCTCCTACTGGATTGATACCTTGGTTCTCAAAAACTGAGGGAAATACTTACGCTACTTTACTACATCACCCTTTTCTCTTCAAGGGAAAACCAATGCAGTGCTCAAGAGGTAGCACACACGAGCAGCAGGAGTCATTTGAAAATTTACACTCAAAGGTAGGGCACCAAATTATGAAGTTGGTAGTCTAGCCAGGTTTTCTCATTCTTTGGATCAGAGGAGACATGTGTGGTTGATCCAACCCCATGATCCGTTTTGACACATGTGGTTGATCCGGCCCCATGATCTATTTTGTATCCAACTTCATGTGGTTTACTAGATCATCGACCGTTGCTTCGCGCGTCTATTGTAATACCGAATGGTAGGTGTTGACAATTTTGTGCTGTCATTTACCGGAAAGTTAAAGTGGCAGATGACTATTTATTTTAATCATTGCGTGTAAAAGAAACGATATTTGTATAATTTGGATTCTTATATGTAGAATAGAACAATGTTGAAGTGGAAAATGATTATAAAACATGTATACACCAAAAAGTTGCAGGAAAAAAGTTGGCATCCTTACTCGTACCAAACAAACGAAGAACAGAATGAGATAATACCTCACCCATTGGGATAGATATCCCTAATTGTTCGAGATAAACAAGATGCATTCAATCGGAAGCCGTTCCTGCCAAGAAATATAAGTGATTTTCTAAACCATTAAAAGGGTGACTTTTGAACCATCACTGACCATCTTTAATCCATTTCTGACGATGCGCGCCACTTACGGTACACTGATATTTCCCATCCTATTTCTAAGCAGACACTAACTTCACTTTATTTTCTTTCCCACAAAGAAAGACCTTCAACAATTTAATTTGAACATGGCCGCGCGATTTGTTTTTTGTTGAAACTATTTATCCATCTTATTTGAGAACTCCTCCAAAGTTTAACTTGTTAGAAAAAGCAAGGTTGCGTGCCTACCCAGTCGAGGGTCAAGTCCTCGTTGAAATTTTAACTAAAAACTGACACTATTCGTCCATTATTTCTTGTCAGTTTATATATATATCCAAATAAATTGTATCCAATATATCTGATGGGGTTCCATTGCAATAGTCTGTACAAGTTGTGGTTCCATGGTATCCACAAACTGACGCTTTTCTTGCGTGTATGTCTTGTTAGTTGTGGTTCCGTGGTAATACATACTATGTACAACACATAATCAGGTATTAAAAAATACAATGTTCCATGGTAATATTTAAGTACCATGAGATGTGAAAAGAATGATTATGCCTATAAATCAATCAATATATGAAAAGACCTCACCGCCAAGGACCAATATCCCTCGCTCCCTGTCATTTGCCTCCCCTCCATCTACAAAAACATTTTTCTGAATAATAGGACATGATGGATGATCATTCTAACTTGGTCAGTTTTATGCAATAACAGCAGTTACAGGATACAAATGAATTGTCCATTAATCATTATAACTTATGTTACATGAGTACCGATTCAATAGCTTGTTCCATAAAGGTAGTTTCGGGGTGTATACTTTGTTTCAACTTGATTAAATAGTAAAACAAGTACTTTGCTTTCATTCCTTACAAAAATATTGTAGCATCTAACAATTGAAAACATTCCCTATTTTTCTTTTGTTTCCTGGGCCCATTAAAGTGTAGAAGCTACCTTCATTGAGAAAAATTGCTAAGGGTCTCCCGTTGGAGGTTTTCTTCTAGCGAGAGAGCTCTACCATTCCGCGCACACACCGCAGACGGAGCAGAGGCACTACTGCGTACCTACTCGCACTATACCAGGTAACCCGCAACGCGCGCCACGCCATGATTCGCACCCCTCCCGCCGCTGCCGCTGCCGCGCACTGTCGATTCATTGCACGCTCGCCTGCTTCAGCGAGCCATCACCGCCCCACCACCTTAACTCAGCCAGACCTGGCCTGGCCTGCGCACGCTGATGAATCATGCCAATGCCATCCGCTCGCCATGAGCCGCCATGTGCGCCTGCACGGAACGCCCCGAGAGAGATGCAATACAGTATAGTCCACAATGGCGCAAATAATGGTCCATGCCCCCGATTGTTCGTTGCCACACTGGCACAATCATACGATCCAGTGTAGCACAAACTCTGCCGGCTGACTCCGTGGGCCTGGTTCGTTCGTGCTTAGCTGCATCGGGGACGCTCTCATACAGGAGCCAACGCCCTCCGCTGCCCGTCGGGGGCAGCTGGAAGCCTGCAGGCTCATTGCACTAAGGAATGGCAAAGAATAAAAGCGACAGACTGCATAATAAAGGTTGCTATCATAAGGGGCAATATAACATGACATTCTTTTGCACTAAGGGATTGAGAATACAAACAAAAAGCACATGGAAACCTCTGCTTCCCTCTGCGAAGGGCCTACCTTTTACTTTTATGTATTTACTTTCATGCAAGAGTCAAAGTTTTTCTCTCTATTCATTTTTATTTTTCTCTTTTAGCAAGCATCATGTGGTGAGGAAAGATCTAGGCACATATATCCAGTTGGATATGGGTAGCATGATTTATTATTGTTGACATCACGCTTGAGGTGAATATGTTGGGAGGCGAAATTACAAGCCCCTATCTTTCTACGTGTTCGGTTGAAACATTTTTCTCATGTGTATGCGGTGAGTGTTAGCAATCATAGAAGACTATATGATGGTGAGTATCTGGAGCACTTACTTAGACTCTGTTGAATAAGTTGAATTGCAATTTCTTGGTGACTGAGAACATAGGTTGTTGAGTTTCAAGAGAATTCATTGTTTAAACCTTAACATGTGAATTGGTTGCTACTTTGTCATGATGAGTTTTATGAGAAAGAGTTACTGTTATGATGCTAGGGAAAGTGATTGAAATTATCATTGATCAAACTTGTGCACTTTGCTAGCATTCACACTTCATAAATTATTTCTTTTATCATTTACCTACTCGAGGACGAGTAGGAATTAAGCTTGACGATGTTGATACGTCTCCAACGTATCAATAATTTATGAAGTATTCATGTTGTTATATTATCATTCTTGGATGTTTTACAATCATTTTATAGCAACTTTATATCATATTTTGGGACTAACCTATTGACCCAAAGGCCAAAGGTCGCTTGCTGTTTTTGCTTGTTTTTACATCGCAGGAAATCAATATCAAACGGAGTCCAAACACCGCGAAACTTTTTGTGGATTTTTTATGGACCAGAAGACATCCAGTGGCAAGAGAAGCACCTGGGGGTGCCCCGAGGGGGGCACAACCCACCAGGGTGCGCCTGGGGGCCCAGGTGCGCCCAGGTGGGTTGTGCCCACCTCTGTGGCCTCCCGTACCCCCTCTTCACCCTATAAATAGTCAAATATTCCAAAAACCCTCGGGGTAACCCTAGATCAGAAGTTACGCTGCCGCAAGGCTCTGTAGCCACGAGAAACCAATCAAGACCCCATTTCGGCACCCTGCCGGAGGGGGGAATCATAACCGGTGGCCATCTCCATCATCCCGGCGGCCACCATGATGAGGAGGGAGTAGTCCACCCTCGGGGCTGAGGGTTTGTACCAGTAGCTATGTGTTTAATATTCTCTCTCCCGCGCATTCTTGAGATGGCACGATCTTGATGTCTCGCGGGATTTGTTAATATAGTTGGATCATATGGTGTTTTCCCCTCTCTATCTTGTTGTGATGAATTGGGTTTTCCCTTTGAAATTTCATTTTATCGGATTGAATACTTTTATGGATTTGAGAACACTTGATATATGTCTTGCAATTGAATACCCATGGTGACAATGGGGAATTATTTTGATTCACTTGATATATGTTTTGACACTCAACTCGCGGATTCCCGAGGTGACATTGGGGTAATCTACACATAGGGGTTGATGCACGTTCTTATCTTTGTTTCTCCGATAGAAATCTTGGGGCACTCTTTGAGGTTCTTGTTGGGGAACGTAGTATTTAAAAAATTTCCTACAATCACGCAAGATCTATCTAGGAGAAGCATAGCAACGAGCAGGGAGAGTGTGCCCACGCACCCTCGTAGACCGAAAGCAGAAGCGTTTATCAACGCGGTTGATATAGTCGTACGTCTTCACGATCCGACCAATCCTAGCACCGAACATACGGCACCTCCGAGTTCAGCACAAGTTCAGCTCGATGATGTCCCTCGTACTCTTTATCCAGTTGAGTCCGAGGGAGAATTCCCTTAGCATGATGGCGTGGCGACGATGATGATGAAGTTACCGGCGCAGGGTTTCGCCTAAGCACTAAAACGATCTGACCGAGGTGTGTAACTGTGGAGGGGGCACCGCACACGGCTAAGAGAAACTTTTGTGTGTATTTGGGGTGCCCCCTCCCACGTATATAAAGGAGGGAGGGAGGAGGAGGCCGACCAGGGTGTGGCGCGCCCAGGGCGGAGTCCTACTCGAAGTAGGATTCACCACCCCCTTTCCTATTCCTACAAGTAGAAGGGGGAAAGAGGAGGAGGAGAGAAGGAAAGGGGGGCCGCCGCCCCCCAACCCTAGTTCAATTCGGATTGGGCTTGGGGGGCGCGCGCCTCCACCTGGCTGCTGCCTCCTCTCTTCCACTAGGTCCCATGAAGGCCCATTAACCCCCCCTGGGGGGTTCCGGTAACCCCCCGGTAGTCCGGAAAATACCAGATACACTTCGGAACCATTCCGGTGTCCGAATACAACCTTCCAATATATCAATCTTTATGTCTCAACCATTTAGAGACTCCTCGTCATGTTCGTGATCTCATCCGGGACTCCAAACAAACTCCGGTCATCAAATCACATAAACTCATAATACAAATCGTCATCTAACGTTAAGCGTGCGGACCCTACGGGTTCGAGAACTATGTAGACATGACCGAGACACATCTCCGGTCAATAACCAATAGCGGAACCTGGATGCTCATATTGGCTCCTACATATTCTACGAAGATCTTTATCGGTCAAACCGCATAACAACATACGTTGTTCCCTTTGTCATCGACATGTCAACTGCCCGAGATTCAGTCGTCGGTATCCTCATACCTAGTTCAATATCGTTACCGGCAGGTCTCTTTACTCGTTCCGTAATACTTCATCCTGCAATTAACTCATTAGTCACATTGCTTGCAAGGCTTATAGTGATGAGCATTACCGAGAGGGCCCAGAGATACCTCCCCGAAACACGGAGTGACAAATCCTAATCTCGATCTATTCCAAACCAACAAATACCTTCAGAGACACCTGTAGATCATCTTTATAATCACCCATTTACGTTGTGATGTTTGATAGCACACAAAGTGTTCCTCCGGTATTCGGGAGTTGCATAATCTCATAGTCTAAGGAACATGTATAAGTCATGAAGAAAGCAGTAGCAATGAAACTGTAACGATCATAATGCTAAGCTAACGAATGGGTCTTGTCCATCACATCATTCTCTAATGATGTGACCCCGTTCATCAAATGACAACACATGTCTATGGCCAGGAAACTTAACCATCTTTGATTAATGAGCTAGTCTAGTAGAGGCATACTAGGGACACTCTTTTTTGTCTATGTATTCACACATGTATCAAGTTTCCGGTTTATAATTCTAGCATGGATAATAAACATTTATCATGATATAAGGAAATATAAATAACAACTTTATTATTGCCTCTAGGGCATATTTCCTTCAGTCTCCTACTTTCTCTAGAGTCAATAATCTAGTTCGCGTCGCCACGTGATTTAATAGTTCACATCTTTATGTGATTAGTTCACATCTCCATGTGACTAATACCCAAAGGGTTTACTAGAGTCAATAATATAGTTCACATCGCTATGTGATTAACACCCAAAGAGTTATCATGTTTTGCTTGTGAGAGAAGTTTAGTCAACGGGGCTACCATATTCAGAGCCGTATGTATTTTGCAAATTTTCTATGTCTACAATGCTCTGCACGGAGCTACTCTAGCTCATCGCTCCCACTTTCAATATGTATCCAGATTGAGACTTAGAGTCATCCGGATCAGTGTTAAAGCTTGCATCGACGTAACCCTTTACGACGAACTTTTTGTCACCTCCATGACCGAGAAACATGTCCTTATTCCACTAAGGATGATTTTGACCGTTGTCCAGTGATCCACTCCTGGATCACTATTGTACCCTCTTGCCAAACTCATGGTGAGGTACACAACAGGTCTGGTACACAGCATAGCATACTTTATAGAACCTATGACTGAGGCATAGGGAATGGCTTTTCATTCTCTTTCTATTTTCTGCCGTGGTCGGGTTTTGAGTCTTTAGTCAACTTCACACCTTACAACTCAGGCAAGAACTCCTTCTTTGACTGATCCATTTTGAACTCATCAAAAGTCTTATCAAGCGTCTTGATCTATCTTTATAGATCTTGATGCCCAATATGTAAGTAGCTTCACTGAGGTATTTTACTGAAAATTCTTATTCAAGTATCCTTTTATGCTATCCAGAAATTATGTATTATTTCCAATCAACAATATGTCATCCACATATAATATTAGAAATGCTACAGAGCTCCCACTCACTTTCTTGTAAATACAGGCTTCTCCAAAAGTCTGTATAAAACCATATGCTTTGATCACACTATCAAAGTGTACATTCCAACTCCGAGATGCTTGCACCAGTCCATATATGGATCACTGGAGCTTACACACTTTGTTAGCACCTTTCGGATTGACAAAACCTTCTGGTTGCATCATATACAGCTCTTTTTTAAGAAATCCATTAAGCAATGCAGTTTTGACATCCATTTGCCAAATTTCATAAAATGCAGCAATTGCTAACATGATTCGGGCAGACCTTAAGCATAGATACGAGTGATAAACTCTCATCATAGTCAACACCTTGAACTTGTCGAAAAACCTTTTGTGACAATTTGAGCCTTGTAGATAGTAACACTACTATCAGTGTCCGTCTTCCTCTTGAAGATCCATTTAATCTCAATGGCTCGCCGATCATCGGGCAAGTCAATCAAAGTCCATACTTTGTTCTCATACATGGATCCCATATCAGATTTCATGGCCTCAAGCCATTTCGCGAAATCTAGGCTCATCGTCACTTCCTTATACTCCCTCTGTTCTGATTTACTCATCGTGGTTTTAGTTCAAATTTGAACTAAAACCATGACGAGTAAATCAGAACGGAGGGAGTAGTCGTAGGTTCGTCATGGTCTACTAACATGACTTCTAGAAAGGATTACCGTACCACTCTGGTGCGGATCGTACTCTGGTTGACCTACGAGGTTCAGTAGTAACTTGATCTAAAGTTTTATGATCATCATCATTAGCTTCCTCACTAGTTGCAGTACGGAATCACTGGAACTGATTTCTTTGATGAACTACTTTCCTATTCGGGAGAATGTACAATTACCTCATCAAGTTCTACATTCCTCCCACTCACTTCTTTCGAGAGAAACTCCTTCTCTAGAAAGGTTCGATTCTTAGCAATGAATATCTTGC
This sequence comes from Aegilops longissima, assembly GCA_021605205.1. Lineage (NCBI taxonomy): Eukaryota > Viridiplantae > Streptophyta > Magnoliopsida > Poales > Poaceae > Aegilops > Aegilops longissima. The sequence goes on from CM038677.1 coordinate 178,349,815, forward strand.
CTTCGGATCAGTGATAGAAGGTGTACCCAACAGTCTCCTTTGGGTACCCAATGAAGACACATTTCTCCAATTAATTTGGGTTCGAGCTTATCAGGTTGAAGCTTTTTCACATAAGCATCGCAGCCCCAAACTTTAAGAAATGACAGCTTAGGTTTCTTGCCAAACCATAGTTCATACGATGTCGTCTCAACGGATTTAGATGGTGCCCTATTTAACGTGAATGTAGTTGTCTCTAATGCATAACCCCAAAACGATAGTGGTAAATTGGTAAGAGACATCATAGATCGCACCATATCTAATAAAGTGCGGTTACGACGTTCGGACACACCATTACGCTGTGGTGTTCTAGGTGGCGTGAGTTGCGAAACTATTCCACATTGTTTCAAATAAAGACCAAACTCGTAACTCAAATATTCGCCTCTGCAATCAGATCATAGAAACTTTATTTTCTTGTTACGATGATTTTCTACTTCACTCTGAAATTCTTTGAACTTTTCAAATGTTTCAGACTTATGTTTTATTAAGTAGATATACCCATATCTGCTCAAATCATCTGTGAAGGTCAGAAAATAACGATACCCGCCACGAGCCTCAACACTCATCGGACTGCATACATCAGTATGTATTATTTCTAATAAGTCAGTTGCTCGCTCCATTGTTCCGGAGAACGGAGTCTTAGTCATCTTGCCCATGAGGCATGGTTCGCAAGCATCAAGTGATTCCTAAAGCCCATCGGCATGGACTTTCTTCATGCGGTTTACACCAATATGACCTAAACGGCTGTGCCACAAATATGTTGCAGTATCATTATCGACTTTGCATCTTTTGGCATCAATATTATGAATATGTGTATCACTACGATCGAGATTCAATAAACCATTCACCTTGGGTGTATGACCACAGAAGGTTTTATTCATGTAAACAGAATAACAATTATTCTTTGACTTAAATGAATAACCGTATTGCAATAAACATGATCCAATCATATTATGCTCAACGCAAACACCAAATAACATTTATTTTAGGTTCAACACTAATCCCGAAGGTAAAGGGAGTGTGCCATGGGTATCTTATCAACCTTGTAATCACTTCCAACACACATCGTCACCTCACCCTCAACTATACTCTGTTCATTTTGTAACTCCTGTTTCAAGTTACTAATCATAGCAACTGAAACAAAATCAAATACCCAGGGGCTACTATGAACACTAGTAAAGTACACATCAATAACATGTATATCATATATACTTTTGTTCACTTTTCCATCCTTCTTATCCGCCAAGTATTTGGAAAGTTCCACTTCCAGTGACCATTTCCTTTGCAGTAGAAGCACTCAGTCTCAGGCTTGGGTCTAGCTTTGGGCTTCTTCATGGGAGTGGAAACTTGCTTGCCATTCTTCTTGAAGTTCCCTTTCTTTCCCTTGCCCTTTTACTTGAAACTAGTGGTCTTGTCAACTATCAACACTTGATGCTTTTTCTTTGATTTCTACCTTTGTCGATTTCAGCATCGCGAAGAGCTTGGGAATCATTTTCATTATCCCTTGCATATTATAGTTCATCACGAAGTTCTAGTAACTTGGTGATAGTGACTAGAGAACCCTGTCAATTACTATCTTATCTGGAAGATTATCTCCCACTTGACTCAAGTGATTGTAGTACTCAGACATTTTGAGCACATGCTCACTAGCTGAGCTATTCTCCTCCATCTTGTAGGAAAAGTACTTGTCAGAGGTCTCATACCCCTTAACTCGGGCATGAGTCTGAAATACAAATTTCAACTCTTGGAACATCTCATATGCTCCATGTCGTTCAAAACATTTTTGAAGTCCCGGTTCTAAGCCGTAAAGCATGGGACACTAAACTATCAAGTAGTCATCATACTGAGCTTGTCGAACATTCATAACGTCTGCATCTGCTCCTGCAATAGTACTGTCACCTAGCGGTGCATCAAGGACATAATTCTTCTGTGCAGCAATGAGGATAATCCTCAGATCACGGACCTAGTCCGCATCATTGCTACTATCATCTTTCAACTTAGTTTTATCTAGGAACATATCAAAATTTAAACGGGGAGCTACATTGCGAGCTATTGATCTACAACATAGTTATGCAAATACTATCAGGACTAAGTTCATTATAAATTAAAGTTCAATTAATCATATTACTTAAGAACTCCCACTTAGATAGACATCCCTCTAGTCATCTAAATGATTGCGTGGTCCATATGAACTAAACCATGTCCGATCATCACGTGATACGGAGTAGCTTTCAATGGTGAACATCACTATGTTGATCATATCTACTATATGATTCATGCTCGACCTTTCGGTCTCAGTGTTCCGAGGCCATATTGTTGGGGAACGTAGTAATTTCAAAAAAATTCCTACGCACACACAAGATCATGGTGATGCATAGCAACGAGAGGGGAGAGTGTTGTCCACGTACCCTCGTAGAACGAAAGCGGAAGCGTTAGCACAACGCGGTTGATGTAGTCGTACGTCTTCACGATCCGACCGATCAAGTACCGAACGCACGACACCTCCGAGTTCGGCACACATTCAGCCCGATGACGTCCCTCGAACTCCGATCCAGCCGAGTGTTGAGGGAGAGTTTCGTCAGCATGACGGCGTGGTGACGATGTTGATGTTCTACCGACGCAGGGCTTCGCCTAAGCACCGCTACAGTATTATCAAGGTGGACTATGGTGGAGGGGGCACCGCACATGGCTAAAAGATCAAACAGATCAATTGTTGTGTCTAGAGGTGCCCTCCTGCCCCCCGTATATAAAGGAGCCAAGGGGGAGGGGCGGCCGGCCAAGGAGGGGCGCGCCAAGAGGAGTCCTACTCCCACCGGGAGTAGGACTCCCTTCTTTCCTAGTTGGAATAGGAGAAGGGGGAAGGAGGAGGGAGAGAGGAAGGAAAGGGGGGGCGCCGCCCCCCTCTCCTTGTCCTATTCGTACTAGGGGGGAGGGGCGCGCGGCCCAGCCCTTGCCTCCTCTCTTCCTCTCCACTAGGGCCCATGTAGGCCCATTAAGCCCCCGAGGGGTTCCAAGAACCTCCGGTACTCGGTAAAATCGATTTCACCCTAACACTTCCGATATCCAAATATAGGCTTCCAATATATCAATCTTCATATCTCGACCATTTCGAGACTCCTTGTCATGTCCGTAATCACATCCGGACTCGAACAAACTTGGTACATCAAAACTCATAAACTCATAATATAACCGCTATTGAAACCTTAAGCGTGCGGACCCTACGGGTTCGAGAACTATGTAGACATGACCTAGAACTGTTTCGGTCAATAACCAATAGCGGAACCTGGATGCTCATATTGGCTCCTACATATTCTCGAAGATCTTTATCGGTCAAACCGCATAACAATATCGTTGTTCCCTTTGTCATCGGTATGTTACTTGCCCGAGATTCGATCGTCGGTATCTCAATACCTAGTTCAATCTCGTTACCGGCAAGTCTCTTTACTCGTTACGTAATGCATCATTCTGTAACTAACTCATTAGCTACATTGCTTGCAAGGCTTATAGTGATGTGCATTACCGAGAGGGCCCAGAGATACCTCTCCGACAATCGGAGTGACAAAACCTAATCTCGAAATACGCCAACTCAACATGTACCTTTGGAGACACCAGAGAGCTCCTTTATAATCACCCGATTCGTTGTGACGTTTGGTAGCACACAAACTGTTCCTCCGTAAACGGAGTTGCATAATCTCATAGTTATAAGAACTTGTATAAGTCATGAAGAAAGCAATAGCAACATACTAAACGATCAAGTGCTAAGCTAACGGAATGGGTTAAGTCAATCAAATCATTCTCCTAATAATGTGATCCCGTTAATCAAATGACAACACATGTCTATGGTTAGGAAACATAACCATCTTTGATTAATGAGCTAGTCAAGTAGAGGCATACTAGTGACATTAAGTTTGTCTCGTATTCACACATTTATCATGTTTCCGTTAATACAATTATAGCATGAATAATAAACATTTATCATGATATGAGGAAATAAATAATAACTTTATTATTGCCTCTAGGGCATATTTCCTTGATCTCCCACTTGCACTAGAGTCAATAATCTAGATTACACAAGAATGATTCTAACACCCATGGAGTCTTGGTGATGATAATGTTTTGCTCGTGGAAGAGGCTTAGTCAACGGTCTTGCAACATTCAGATCCGTATGTATCTTGCAAATCTCTATGTCTCCCACCTGGACTTGGTCCCGGATGGAATTGAAGCATCTCTTGATGTGCTTGGTCCTCTTGTGAAATCTGGATTCTTTTGCCAAGGCAATTGCACCAGTATTGTCATAGAAGATCTTCATTGGTCCCGATGCACTATGTATGACACCTAGATCGGAAATGAACTCTTTCATCCAGACTCCTTCATTTTCTGCTTCCGAAGCAACTATGTACTCCGCTTCGCATGTAGATCCCGCCACGATGCTTTGTTTAGAACTGCACCAACTGACAGCTCCACCGTTCAATATAAACACGTATCCGGTTTGCGATTTAGAATCTTCCGGATCAGTGTCAAAGCTTGCATCGGCGTAACCATTTACGACTAGCTCATTGTCACCTCCATAAATGAGAAACATATCCTTAGTCCTTTTTAGGTATTTCAGGATATTCTTGACCGCTCTCCAGTGATCCACTCCTGGATTTCTTTGGTACCTCCCTGCCAAACTTATTGCTAAGCATACATCAGGTCTGGTACACAACATTGCATACATGATAGAGCCTATGGCTGAAGCATAGGGAACATCTTTCATTTTCTCTCTATCTTCTGCTGTGGTCGGGCATTGAGTCTGACTCAACTTCACACCTTGTAATACATGCAAGAACCCTTTCTTTGCCTGATCCATTTTGAACTTTTTTAAAACTTTATCAAGGTATGTGCTTTGTGAAAGTCCAATTAAGCGTATTGATCTATCTCTATAGATCTTGATGCCCAATATGTAAGCAGCTTCACCGAGGTCTTTCATTGAAAAACTTTTATTCAAGTATCATTTTATGCTATCCAGAAATTCTATATCATTTCCAATTAACAATATGTCATCTACATATAATATCAGAAATGCTACAGAGCTCCCACTCACTTTCTTGTAAATACACGCTTCTCCAAAAGTCTGTATAAAACCATATGCTTTGATCACACTATCAAAGCGTTTATTCCAACTCCGAGATGCTTGCACCAGTCCATAAATGGATCGCTGGAGCTTGCACACTTTGTTAGCACCTTTTGGATCGACAAAACCTTCCGGCTGCATCATATACAACTCTTCTTCCAGAAATCCATTCAGGAATGCAGTTTTGACATCCATTTGCCAAATTTCATAATCATAAAATGCGGCAATTGCTAACATGATTTGGACAGACTTAAGCATCGCTACAGGTGAGAAAGTCTCATCGCAGTCAACCCCTTGAACTTGCCGAAAACCTTTCGCAATAAGTCGAGCTTTTTAGACAGTTACATTACCATCAGCGTCAGTCTTCTTCTTGAAGATCCATTTATTCTCGATGGCTTGCTGATCATCGGGCAAGTCAACCAAAGTCCATACTTTGTTTTCATACATGGATCCCATCTCAGATTTCATGGCCTCAAGCCATTTTGCGGAATCTGGGCTCATCATCGCTTCCTCATAGTTCGTAGGTTCTCCATGGTCAAGTAACATGACTTCCGAATAGGATTACCGTACCACTCAGTGCGGATCTTACTCTGTAGACCTACGAGGTTCGGTAGTAATTTGATCTGAAGTTTCATGATCAATATCATTAGCTTCCTCACTGATTGGTGTAGTTGTCACAGGAACCGGTTCTTGTGATGAACTACTTTCCAATAAGCAAGCAAGTATAGTTACCTCATCAAGTTCTACTTTCCTCCCACTCACTTCTTTCGAGAGAAACTCCTTCTCTAGAAAGGATCCGAATTTAGCAACAAAAATCTTGCCCTCAGATCTGTGATAGAAGGTGTACCCAATAGTCTCTTTTGGGTATCCTATGAAGACACATTTCTCCGATTTGGGTTCGAGCTTATCTGGTTGAAGTTTCTTCACATAAGCATCGCAGCCCCAAACTTTAAGAAACGACAACTTTGGTTTCTTGCCAAACCACAGTTCATAAGGCGTCGTCTCAACGGATTTTGATGGTGCCCTATTTAAAGTGAATGCGGCCGTCTCTAAAGCATAACCCCAAAACGATAGCGGTAAATCAGTAAGAGACATCATAGATCGCACCATATCTAGTAAAGTACGATTACGACGTTCGGACACACCATTTCGTTGTGGTGTTCCGGGTGGCGTGAGTTGCGAAACTATTCCGCATTGCTTCAAATGTAAACCAAACTCGTAACTCAAATATTCTCCTCCATGATCAGATCGTAGGAATTTTATTTTCTTGTTACGATGATTTTCCACTTCACTCTGAAATTCTTTGAATTTTTCAAATGTTTCAGACTTGTGTTTCATTAAGTAGATATACCCATATCTGCTCAAATCATCTATGAAGGTGAGAAAATAACGATACCCGCCGCGAGCCTCAATATTCATTGGACCACATACATCAGTATGTATGATTTCCAACAAAGCAGTTGCTCGCTCCATAGTTCCGGAGAACGGCGTTTTAGTCATCTTGCCCATGAGGCATGGTTCGCACGTACCAAGTGATACATAATCAAGTGATTCCAGAAGTCCATTAGTATGGAGTTTCTTCATGCACTTCACACCAATATGACCCAAACGGCAGTGCCACAAATAAGTTGCACTATCATTATCAACTATGCATCTTTTGGCTTCAACATTATGAATATGTGTGTCACTACTATCGAGATTTAATAAAAATAGACCACTCTTCAAGGGTGCATGACCATAAAATATATTACTCATATAAATAGAACAACCATTATTCTCTGATTTAAATGAATAACCGTCTCGCATCAAACAAGATCCAGATATAATGTTCATGCTCAATGCTGGCACCAAATAACAATTATTCAGGTCTAAAACTAATCCCGATGGTATATGTAGAGGTAGCGTGCCGACCGCGATCACATCGACTTTGGAACCATTTCCCACGCGCATCATCACCTCGTCCTTAGCCAATCTTCGCTTAATCCATAGTCCCTGTTTCGAGCTGCAAATATTAGCAACAGAATCAGTATCAAATACCCAGGTGTTACTGCGAGCATTAGTAAGGTACACATCAATAACATGTATATCACATATACCTTTGTTCACTTTGCCATCCTTCTTATCCGCCAAATACTTGGGGCAGTTCCGCTTCCAAAGTCGATGCTTCGGAGAGAAGCACTCGGTCTCGTGCTTAGGTCCAGACTTAGGTTTCTTCTCTTGAGCAGCAACTTGTTTGTTGTTCTTCTTGAAGTTCCCCTTCTTCTTCCCTTTGCCCTTTTTCTTGAAACTGGTGGTCTTATTGACCATCAACACTTGATGCTCCTTCTTGATTTCTACTTCCGCGGCTTTTAGCATTGCGAAGAGCTCGGGAATAGTCTTGTCCATCCCTTGCATATTATAGTTCATCACGATGCTCTTGTAGCTTGGTGGCAGTGATTGAAGAATTCTGTCAATGACACTATCATCAGGAAGATTAACTCCCAGTTGAATCAAGTGATTATTATACCCAGACATTTTGAGTATGTGTTCACTGACAGAACTATTCTCCTCCATCTTACAACTATAGAACTTATTGGAGACTTCATATCTCTCAGTCTGGACATTTGCTTGAAATATTAACTTCAACTCCTGGAACATCTGATATGTTCCATGACGTTCAAAACGTCGTTGATGACCCGGTTTCAAGCCGTAAAGCATGGCACACTGAACTATCGAGTAGTCATCAGCTTTGCTCTGCCAGACATTCTTAACGTTGCTAGTTGCATCTGCAGCAGGCCTCGCACCCAGCGGTGCTTCCAGGACATAATTCTTCTGTGCAACAATGAGGATAATCCTCAAGTTACGGACCCAGTCCGTGTAATTGCTACCATCATCTTTCAACTTAGCTTTCTCAAGGAACGCATTAAAATTCAACGGAACAACAGCATGAGCCATCTATCTACAACAAACATAGACAAGCAAAATACTATCAGGTACTAAGTTCATGATAAATTTAAGTTCAATTAATCATATTACTTAAGAACTTCCACTTAGACAGACATCTCTCTAGTCATCTAAGTGATCACGCGATCCAAATCAACTAAACCATGTCCGATCATCATGTGAGATGGAGTAGTTTCAATGGTGAACATCACTATGTTGATCATATGTACTATATGATTCACGTTCGACCTTTCGGTCTCCATGCTCCGAGGCCATATATGTATATGCTAGGCTCGTCAAGTTTAACCTGAGTATTCCGCGTGTGCAACTGTTTTGCACCCATTGTATTTGAACGTAGAGCCTACCATACCCGATCATCACGTGGTGTCTCAAAGACGAAGAACTTTCATAGCGGTGCATACTCGGGAGAACACTTCTTGATAATTAGTGAGAGATCATCTTAAAATGCTACCGTCAATTAAAGCAAGATAAGATGCATAAAGCATAAACATCACATGCAATCAATATAAGTGATATGATATGGCCATCATCATCTTGTGCTTGTCATCTCCATCTCCGAAGCACCGTCGTGATCACCATCGTCACCGGTGCGACACCTTGATCTCCATCGTAGCATCATTGTCGTCTCGCCAATCTTATGCTTCTACGACTATCGCTACCGCTTAGTGATAAGGTAAAGCATTACATGGCGATTGCATTGCATACAATAAAGCGACAACCATATGGCTCCTGCCAGTTGCCGATAACTCGGTTACAAAACATGATCATCTCATACAATAAAATATAGCATCACGTCTTGACCATATCACATCACAACATGCCCTCCAAAAACAAATTAGACGTCCTCTACTTTGTTGTTGCAAGTTTTATGTGGCTGCTACGGGCTTAGCAAGAACCGTTCTTACCTACGCATCAAAACCACAACGATAGTTTGTCAAGTTGGTGCTGTTTTAACCTTCGCAAGGACCGGGCGTAGCCACACTTGGTTCAACTAAAGTTGGAGAAACTGACACCCGCTAGCCACTTCTGTGCAAAGCACGTCGGGAGAACCGGTCTCGCGTAAGCGTACGCGTAATGTCGATCCGGGCCACTTCATCCAACAATACCGCCGAACCAAAGTATGACATGCTGGTAAGCAGTATGACTTGTATCACCCACAACTCACTTGTGTTCTATTCGTGCATATAACATCTACGCATAAAACCTGGCTCTGATGCCACCATTGGGGAACGTAGTAATTTCAAAAAAATTCCTACGCACACGCAAGATCATGGTAATGCATAGCAACGAGAGGGGAGAGTGTTGTCCACGCACTCGTGAGACCGAAAGCGAAGCGTTAGCTGTACGCGTTGATGTAGTCATACGTCTTCATGATCCGACCGATCAAGTACCGAACGCACGGCACCTCCGACTTCAGCACACGTTCAGCCCGATGACATCCCTCGAACTCCGATCCAGCCGAGTGTTGAGGGAGAGTTTCGTCAGCATGACGGCGTGGTGACGATGTTGATGTTCTACCCACGCAGGCTTCGCCTAAGCACCGCTTCTGATATCGAGAGGTGGACTATGGTGGAGGGGGCACCGCACACGCTAAAAGATCAAACGGATCAATTGTTGTGTCTAGAGGTGCCCCTGCCCTGTGATATAAAAGGAGCCAAGGGGAGGCGGCCGGCCAAGGAGGGCGCGCCAAGGGAGTCCTACTCCCACCGAGTAGGACTCCTTCTTCCTAGTTGGAATAGGAGAAGGGGAAGGAGGAGGAGAGAGGAAGGAAATGGGGGGCGCTGCCCCCCTCTCCTTATCCTATTCGGACTAGGGGGGAGGGGCGCGCGGCCCAGCCCTTGCCTCCTCTCTTCCTCTCCACTAGGGCCCATGTAGGCCCATTAAGCCCCCGGGGGGTTCCGGTAACCTCCCGGTACTCCGGTAAAATCCCGATTTCACCCGGAACACTTCCGATATCCAAATATAGGCTTCCAATATAACAATCTTCATGTCTCGACCATTTCGAGACTCCTTGTCATGTCCGTAATCACATCCGGGACTCCGAACAAACTTCGGTACATCAAAACTCATAAACTCATAATATAACTGTCATCGAAACCTTAAGCGTGCGGACCCTACGGGTTCGAGAACTATGTAGACATGACCTAGAACTGTTTCCGGTCAATAACCAATAGCGGAACCTGGATGCTCATATTGGCTCCTACATATTCTACGAAGATCTTTATCGGTCAAACGCATAACAACATACGTTGTTCCCTTTGTCATCGGTATGTTACTTGCCCGAGATTCGATCGTCGGTATCTCAATACCTAGTTCAATCTCGTTACCGGCAAGTCTCTTTACTCGTTACATAATGCATCATTCCATTACTAACTCATTAGCTACATTGCTTGCAAGGCTTATAGTGATGTGCATTACCGAGAGGGCCCAGAGATACCTCTCCGACAATCGGAGTGACAAAACCTAATCTCGAAATACGCCAACTCAAGATGTACCTTTGGAGACACCTGTAGAGCTCCTTTATAATCACCCATGTACGTTGTGACGTTTGGTATCACACAAAGTGTTCCTCCGGTAAACGGGAGTTGCATAATCTCATAGTTATAGGAACTTGTATAAGTCATGAAGAAAGCAATAGCAACATACTAAATGATCAAGTGCTAAGCTAACGGAATGGGTCAAGTCAATCACATCATTCTCCTAATGATGTGATCCCGTTAATCAAATGACAACACATGTCTATGGTTAGGAAATATAACCATCTTTGATTAATGAGCTAGTCAAGTAGAGGCATACTAGTGACATTAAGTTTGTCTATGTATTCACACATGTATCATGTTTCCGATTAATACAATTATAGCATGAATAATAAAAATTTATCATGATATGAGGAAATAAATAATAACCTTATTATTGCCTCTAGGGCATATTTCCTTCACATATCTGCATATGCTAGGCACGTCAAGTTTAACCTGAGTATTCTGCGTGTGGAAAACTGGCTTGCACCCGTTGTATGTGAACGTAGAGCTTATCACACCCGATCATCACGTGGTGTCTCGGCGCGACAAACTGTAGCAATGGTGCATACTCGGGGAGAATACTTATACCTTGAAATTTAGTGAAGGATCATCTTATAATGCTACCGCCGTACTAAGCAAAATAAGATGCATAAAAGATAAGCATCATATGCAATCAAAGTATGTGACATGATATGGCCATCATCATCTTGTGCCTTTGATCTCCATCTCCAAAGCACCGTCATGATCTCCATCATCACCGTCTTGACACCTTGATCTCCATCATAGCATCGTTGTCGTCTCGCCAACTACTGCTTCTATGACTATCACTACCGCTTAGTGATAAAGTAAAGCAATTACATGGCGATTGCATTTCATACAATAAAGTGACAACCATAAGGCTCCTGCCAGTTGCCGACAACTTCTATAAAACATGATCATCTCTCATACAACAATTTATATATCATCACATCTTGACCATATCACATCACAGCAAGCCCTACAAAAACAAGTTAGACATCCTCTACTTTGTTGTTGCAAGTTTTTACGTGGCTGCTACGAGCTTAGTAAGAACCGTTCTTACCTATGCATCAAAACCACAATGATTTTTCATCAAGTGTGTTGTTTTAACCTTCAACAAGGACCAGGCGTAGTCAAACTCGATTCAACTAAAGTTGGAGAAATAGACACCCACTAGCCACCTGTGTGCGAAGGACGGCGGTAGAACCAGTCTCATGAACGTTGTCATGTAATGTCGGTCTGGGCCGCTTCATCCAACAATACCGCCAAATCAAAGTATGACATGCTGGTAAGCAGTATGACTATTATCGCCCACAACTCTTTGTGTTCTACTTGTGCATATAACATCTACGCATAGACCTGGCTGGGATGCCACTGTTGGGGAACGTAGTATTTCAAATATTTCCTACGATCACGCAAGATCTATCTAGGAGAAGCATAGCAACAAGCGGGGAGAGTGTGTCCACGTACCCTCGTAGACCGAAAGCGGAAGCGTTTATCAACGCGCTTGATGTAGTCGTACGTCTTCACGATCCCATCGATCCTAGCACCGAAAGTACGGCACCTCCGTGTTCAGCACACATTCAGCTCGATGACGTCCCTCGTACTCTTGATCCAGTTGAGGCTGAGGGAGAGTTCCGTCAGCACAAGGTGTGTCAACGGTGATAATGAAGTTACCGGCACAGGGCTTCGCCTAAGCACTACGATGATATGACCGAGGTGTGTAACTGGGGAGGGGGGCACCGCACACGGCTAAGAGAAACTTTTGTGTGTCTTTGGCGTACCCCCCTCCCACTTATATAAAGGGGGGAGGGAGGAGGAGGCCGGCCAAGGTGTGGCGCGCCCAAGGGGTGGGAGTCCTACTCCAAGTAGGATACCCCCCCCCCCCTTTCCTATTCCTACAAGGAGAAGGGGGGAAGAGGAGGAGGAGAGAAGGAAAGGCCCCCCCCCCCAACCCTAGTCCAATTCGGTTTGGGCTTGGGGGCGCGTGTCTCCACCTGGCTTTTGCCTCCTCTCTTCCACTAGGGACCATGAAGGCCCATTAACCCCCCCCCCCCGGGGGGGGGGGGTTCCGGTAATCCCCCGGTACTCCGGAAAATACCCGATACACTTTGGAACCATTCTGGTGTCCGAATATAACATTCCAATATATCAATCTTTATGTCTCGACCATTTCGAGACTCCTCATCATGTACGTGATCTCATCCGGGACTCCGAACAAACATCAGTCATCAAATCACATAAACTCATAATACAAATCGTCATCGAACGTTAAGCGTGCGGACCCTACGGGTTCGAGAACTATGTAGACATGACCGAGACACATCTCCGGTCAATAACCAATAGCGGAACCTAGATTCTCATATTGGCTCCTACATATTCTACGAAGATCTTTATCGGTCAAACCGCATAACAACATACGTTGTTCCCTTTGTCATCGGTATGTTAATTGCCCGAGATTCGATCGTCGGTATCCTCATACCTAGTTCAATCTCGTTACCGGCAAGTCTCTTTACTCGTTCCGTAATACTTCATCCCGCAACTAACTCATTAATCACATTGCTTGCAAGGCTTATAGTGATGAGCATTACCGAGAGGGCCCAGAGATACCTCTCTGAAACACGGAGTGACAAATCCTAATATCGATCTATGCCAACCCAACAAATACCTTCGGAGACACCTGTAGAGCATCTTTATAATCACCCATTTGCGTTGTGACATTTTATAGCGAACAAAGTGTTCCTCCGGTATTCGGGAGTTGCATAATCTCATAGTTTGAGGAACATGTATAAGTCATGAAGAAAGCAGTAGCAATGAAACTGTAACGATCATAATGCTAAGCTAACGAATGGGTCTTGTCCATCACATCATTCTCTAATGATGTGATCCCGTTCATCAAATGAAAACACATGTCTATGGTCAGGAAACTTAACCATCTTGAAAGTGCAACTATCCCTAGGTGGTTTTGGTAATTCCTAACAACATATAGCTCATTGAGCTAACACTATTTCAAGACTAATATTTCAGGAAAGCTCAATGATTGGTATGGCATGGATGAGAAAATTGGACCCCTCAAAATGCTAAGGACAAAGGGATTGGCTCAAGCTCAAAGCTCAAGACTCTACATTTTCTATTTTAGTGATCCAAGATCACATTGAGTCTATAGGAAAAGCCAATACTATCAAGGAGGGATGAGGTGTTGCTTAATGGCTTGCTTGCTCAAAGTGCTTAGTGATATGCTCCAAAGCTCTCAACCACTTTCTCACTTCCACATATGACCTAAACCAAAAGTCAAACTTAGCCCCACCGATTCTTTCCATCCGGCGCCACCGAGTTCAGATGTCATAGCCACTGCCACAAACCCTAGGCAAATCGGTCTCGCCGATAGGGATCTCGGTCTCACCGAGATGGGATTGTAATCTCTGCTTCCTTCCGACATTTCGGTCCTACCGAGATGAGCGATCGGTCCCACCGAGATTGCAATGTAAACTCTCTGTTTCCCTTTTGTAACATTTCGGTCTCACCGAAATGAGCGAATCGGTCCCACCGAGTTTACCTGACCAACTCTCTGGTTAGCTTATTACCAAAATCGGTCTCACCGAGTTTGTGTAATCGGTCTCACTGAGATTACGTTATGCCCTAATCCTAACCATATCGGTCCTACCGAGTTGCATGTCGGTCCCACCGAAAATCCTAACGGTCACTAGATTTGCTGAATTGGTCCGACCGAGTTTAACAATTCGGTCCCACCGAGTTTGGCAAGTTGTGTGTAACGGTTAGATTTTGTGTGGAGGCTATATATACCCCTCCACCTCCTCTTCATTCGTGGAGAGAGCCATCAGAACAGCCTACACTTCCAATACACATTTTCTGAGAGAGAACCACCTACACTTGTGTTGAGGTCAAGATATTCCATTCCAACCACATAAATCTTGATCTCTAGCCTTCCCCAAGTTGCTTTCCACTCAAATCTTATTTCCACCAAATCCAAATCCCGTGAGAGAGAGTTGAGTGTTGGGGAGACTATCATTTGAAGCACAAGAGCAAGGAGTTCATCATCAACACACCATTTGTTACTTCTTGGAGAGTGGTGTCTCCTAGATTGGCTAGGTGTCACTTGGGAGCCTCCGACAAGATTGTGGAGTTGAACCAAGGAGTTTGTAAGGGCAAGGAGATCGCCTACTTCGTGAAGATCTACCGCTAGTGAGGCAAGTCCTTCGTGGGCGACGGCCATGGTGGGATAGACAAGGTTGCTTCTTCGTGGACCCTTCGTGGGTGGAGCCTCCGTGGACTCACAAGAACTGTTACCCTTCGTGGGTTGAAGTCTCCATCAACGTGGATGTACGATAGCACCACCTATCGGAACCACGACAAAAACAACCGTGTCTCCAATTGCGCTTGAATCCTCCAAACCCTTCCTTTTAGATTCTTGCAAGTTGCATGCTTTAATTTCCGCTACTCATATACTCTTTGCATGCTTGCTTGAATTGTGTTAAGATTGCTTGACTTGTTCTAAAGTTGCTAAAATCTGCCAAGAACTAAAATTGGGAAAAGGCTAGATTTTTATTTGGTCAAGTAGTCTAATCACCCCCCTCCTCTAGACATACTTTCGATCCTACACATATTGATTAACGAGCTAGTCTAGTAGAGGCATACTAGGGACACTTTGTTTTGTCTATGTATTCACACATGTATCATGTTTCCGGTTAATACAATTCTAGCATGAATGATAAACATTTATCATGATATAAGGAAATATAAATAACAACTTTATTATTGCCTCTAGGGCATATTTCCTTCAGTTCCTTGTGTTGGATTGAGTATTATGAATCTAAAATTATTTGGTGTTATTTTAGTACGAACTCTTGGATAGATCGATCGGAAAGAATAGCTTCGAGGTGGTTTCGTACCCTACAAATGATTTCTTCTTATGTTCTCCGCTAGATAGGAACTTTGGAGTGATTCTTCATCGCACGTTGAGGGATGGTTATTTGATCCAATTATATTAGCATCGTTGGGAGATTGCACTAGTGAAATTACGAACCCTAGGCCTCATTTTCAAGCATTGCAATACCATTTGTGCTCTGTTTTATCAATTGCTACCTTGCTGTTTTTCATTATTCTTTTTACAAAAATCAATATCTACTATCCATATTACACTTGTATCACCATCTCTTCGCCGAACTAGTGCACCTATACAAATTACCATTGTATTTGGTGTGTTGGGGACACAAGAGACTTCTTATTATTTGGTTGCAGGGTTGTTTGAGAGAGACCATCTTCATCCTACGCCTCCCACGGATTGATAAACCTTAGGTCATCCACTTGAGGGAAAACTGCTATTGTCCTATAAAACTCTGCGCTTGGAGGCCCAACACGTGTCTACAAGAATAAAGTTGCGTAGTAGACATCAGAGGTGACTGAAGCAAGCATCAAGGCCGCAAGGACCCACGCCCAAAACTACAACCAAAAGGAGTACCTTGCACTTTGTGATGCTTGGTGTGCCATCTCCATGGATGCAACAATCGGAACGGATCAAACTAAGGCCATGTTCTGGGAGAGGATCGCCAACTTCTACAACTCCTCCGTGGACGTGTGATCAAGCCATACACAAGGTTCGCTTGGGCATCGTTGGAGCACCATCCATGATCAATGCAACCGATGGTCCGGTTGCATCAACCAGGTGAACCATGCTCCATCGAGTGGTGTGCAAGTGGCAGAGTATGGCCCCTACATCCAAGACCTATTCAAGCATCGAAACACCAAGTTCGGCCACAAGCCCTTCACTTTGCATCATTGCTACAAAGAGCTATGGAAGAATGAAAAAAGTGGATCCAAAGAATTACGGAGACCACTCCGAAGAGGTCAAGGTTGAACATATCAATTGAGGACGACGACGAGGTTGATGAAGATGCCAACAATAGATCAGAAGGAAATAAAATTGCAAAAGAAAGAAAGAAGAGGAATGGATTTGGTGGCACTTACAAGGATGAACTTGTGGCAATGATCGAGACGAAGAATGTGTTGGCGGCCGAACGCAAAGAAGACAAGGTGACGAGGTGGAATGAGCTCAAGGCCTTCGAGGATGAGAACCGGAAGACCAAGATGGCGGCCGTAGAGAGAAATTTGAAGGCTAAGGAGCGTAGGCTTGCACTTGATGAGGAGAGGATTCGTGATGCAAAGAAGGCCGAAGAGCATGCTATCATGTTCATGAATCCAAACACAATGGATGAAACCGCAAAAAAGTATTCGGAGCTCACTCGTGGAGAAATCCTGGACTCTCTTCGGAATGTTGGTGGTGGCCGAGGGGGTGGTGGTGATGGTGGTCATGGTGATGGTGGTCATGGTGGCGATGGCGATGGTGATGGTGGACGAGAGGGTGGTGGTGAGGATGATGATGGTTTGAGTGGTGGTAGCCGAGAGGGTGGTGGTGCATGCCAAAGATTGGCTCGATCCACAACATATACATGCTATGTTTGTGGTGATTTGAATCAAATATTGTGTTTGAAGTGATGTCTTTTGGGTGAACTTTGCATGTTTAAATTCGAAAAACATGGTGATGAAACTTTATGTTATGACGATTATTGCTATCCATGCTTTCATTTGAATGATTTTAATATAAGTATTGTGTAGCGTTTGAAGTTGGTGTGGCTAGGACACAAAATCGAGACAGTTTTAAGTTTCCTCCACTAATTTTTAGGGGGGTCGGCTAGGTGCAGCCATCGTTAGTGCAGTAAAATTTTACTCTAGTAACTTTATTCCTCCTTTTACCCCCTAAAACTTTTAGGGGATCAGGTAGAAATGCCGTAAGAGAAATTCCAACGCGCCGTGGCTTCTCGCCCTCCCCAACCTCCTCCACGGCTTTCTTCCCCCCACGCGCCATGAGGGCGGCGTATTGCGCCTTGAATTTCTCCTCCCCATTGATGACCCTCCAACAATGGGAGAGATTGAAGGACTTGCCTTCACATTGGGCCTTGAATGCCTCCAAAGCTTGAAATGCCTACAAATGGATAGCATGCAAGCATATGAGCAAATGGATGTTCTACATGAAACGGTTGGCCGTGTCCTCGTCCCCACCCGCCGCCATTGTGTTGAACAGGTTGTCAGCATCGGGGAACACGTCGCTTGGCATCTCCCGCGCGCGTTTCCTGGTCCCTCCGGATGACGAGGCGCCGGCCACCACGTGGCGTTGAGGCCGATGGGCGCGGGCGTGGAAGGAGCCACCACGCTCACCTCCGGCGAGCATTACCTGGAGAGTCGGGAGGCTTGCGGGTAGACCTGGAAGCCGTGAATCGGGTGCGTCACCGACGTGTGGGGCGACTCCGGCAGCACCATCCGAGGGAACGCGGACGAGCCGATGCTAGCAGCAGCCACGGCAGCGTTGACGAGCTCGTGCTGGCCAGGGTTTAACCCTAGGTAGATCAGGGCCTCCTTCCTTGCCGCCGCGACGCGGGCGTTGGTGGGCGGACGCCGCCGTTGCTTCGTCCCTTGCGTCTGTCGCGTGCCTCCGACCCTTCCTCTTGGCTGACTGCAGGGCCGCTCCTCTGCCGCCAGCTTCTTCTTCTTGGGCGGCGCGGCGGTCTTGCAAGGGGCGCGGGGCTTGCCTTTGCCGGAGGGGCGGAGGCGAGGCCGGCGGCGGCATCAAAGGCGTCGTCGATGGCGAGCGGAGGGGAGCTCGCGCGGACGAGAGAATTTTTGGGAAAGTGAAGGGAATGGTGGATGCTTTGTCACCGACTGGCGGACCAGGGGGAGTAGTTGCCGCGCGGCGCGCACGTCCATCTCATGTCCACGCCGATGCAAATCAGTCCAAAAAATGGGTCGCGAATGGGTCGGCAGGTGGACGAAAAACGGACGCGCGTTTGTTTGGGTCGACGCATTGGGCTGACTTTTCTGTCCGCCGCAATCCAAACGAACGCGCGCGGACGAAATGGGTCGGCGCGTTGGAGTTGCTCTATGTACATTCGTTGAAAATACTTGCTAGGGGCATCCGTCGGAGGTTTTCTTCTCGCGAGAGAGCTCTACTACGAAATCTCCGTTTTGACCTTATACCCGAAGATTAGCACAATTTGACCTCGTTCAGAAAATATTTTCAAATCTGACCTTTTTCAGTCACGTCAACTTCCCTGACGTTTGGATTGTATTGGAGACGTCATGGTCACTGGCGTTTGTCCCTGACCCACACTTTACCGGCTGGTGTCGATGTGGCAGAGAGGAGACGCCGAGAAGCTTGGATGAAACGCCACAAGACTTGGGCGTTTGGTGGCGCACATGTAACTATTTACTTGTCTGCCCTAGCTAAGCTAAACTAGAGCTGGCTGGCTAAATAACTGACAACACACATAAGTATATAATATGTACTGGCGGTAATTAGAGTGTGGGTAGGGCAAGAGATGATTCATGGGACAATTCAAGCTATTACTATTACAGAGACGATCTGACAACACACATAAATATGTAATATGTATCAGGGGTGGTGCATCTCTTGTGCATCTTAGGCGCACGGTTTAAACAGCCACGGCGAGGCCTATGCGAAGGGGCGGTCCGCTTCAATGTGGTGCAGCGGCCGAAGTTGGTTCCTCGGGAACATGTGTCCGCATTGAAGCGGCGGCTGCCGAGAGGTCCTGTTGGTCAGTGCGCTTGGTGGCCGCTTCGGCAGCAACGTCAGACGAGGATACCATCGATAAATTGTCCACTACCTCGGTGGCCGCAGTGGCCCATCGTCCTCATCGAGCATCATCACGGCGGTGAGGCACGCGACGCGGCGAACGCTCAACTTCACACCTGATAATGGGTACTAGCGGTACGAAGAAGGGCTGATCCTAGCTACGGCACATGTGTGACACTCGGATTTGACGAGTCCAGGCCCCTCGCGGAGAGGTAAAAACCCTACGTCTCGAGCCCAAAGGCTATGATTTCTTTGTGGCTAAATTACAGGGCGCGGCTTATATAGAGTGTGCCACCCCTCATTATCGCTACATTACAAGAGAGATGAAGGAGGGAGTTGATTACAAGCGTTACTGGTAACTAACATCTTAACTACACTTGAAGCCTAGCGATGTGCTCCTCGGACGCTCCAGGTCCCGCGTGGATCGTTCGCCTTCCGTGTCCGGGTGCCGGCGAGCGGGGTTGAGTGGCAGTAAGCGTCCGAGTAAGCTACCTCCATCCGAGTGGATGGATCACATCCGAGTGAGTATTCAAAAGTGGGCATCTAGATGCACCTATGGCTCAGGAACCCTTTGTTGATGGTATGGGGCCCTAGGTGGGTCCAGGATGCAGGTCCTTGACCCTACCCTGAGTAGGTGGCCCCATCACTGACCACGGCGGAGACAACCGTGCGTCATTGTAGCTTCCTTGACGGGGTGCTCGCGAAGATCAGCAAGGAGTGATCGCTCAGTGACACCCCCCGCCGCGGTCGACAGGGGCAAAGCCACCAGGGCACCCCGGACAGGGTCGGCATTGGCTGAGGCGGCTCTTGGCATGACATAAGAGGGAGTGGAGCAGCTCCTTCGAGAGTGCCAGGCGGTGGCAAGGCACGGCGGCCGCGCCCCTGTGCCCTTCCGTCGTTGGAAGGACAACTCCGACGTTGGCGCCGACGATACGGACGGGGATGGTGGTCCCGCTAGTCAGACGGTCACGCGTATGAGGTCACCGTCCGCTACAAGCTAGTTTAAATATATATTTTTTGTTTTAGTCGAGCGACGAAATATCATCAGCGTTTATGTAGATTATGTCTGAGCTTAAGCGAATTTCGTCGGCCTTGCATGAAATTTTCCTGGTTTGTTGAAATCACATTCTTAAGTATGCGGTCATAATTGGATTGCCGGCTCCTGTATCCGTGCCCGTGCACTGGTTCAGACCAGTCCATTGACAATTACAGTGTCATTTGAGGAGTCAGCGTTGGAGATACCCTTATTACTTACTTTCGGTTTCCTATGTCTATTTTTACGCATAGCATATGTCGCACTCTAAAATGGAAAACATATGATCGACTGTTGAATGTAGCAAAAGACATGAAACTACACTTTAGTTATTTGCTACATATTATTTATTTATGTGTGTTGTCTATCAAGCCAGCCAGCTCTCGTCTATCTTTAGCTAGGCTACGCAAGGACATATTTAAATGTGCGCCACCAAACGCCAACCTTCCTGGCGTTTCCTCCATCCCACATCAGCGCCAAGTAAAGAGTGGGCCAGGGCCAAACGCCATTGACCTTGGCGTCTCCAATGCAATCAAAACGCCAGGGATGCTAGCGTGACCTAAAAAGGTCAGATTCAAAATTATTTTTGAACGAGGTTAAATCGTGCTAATCTTCGCGTATAAGGTCAATACAGAGATTTCTTTTTTTGAAAGGCAATACAGAGATTTCGTCCTCCGCGCACACACCGCGGACGGAGCAGAGGCACTACTGCGTACCTACTGGCACTGTACCAGGTAGCCTGCAACGCGCGCCACGCCATGATTCGCACCCCTCCCGCCGCTCCCGCTGCCGCGCACAGTCGATTGATTGCTCGCTCGCTCGCCTGCCTGCTTCTGCGAGCCATGACTACCCCACCACCTTAACTCGGCCAGACCTGGCCTGCCCTGCGCACGCCGATGAATCATGCCATGCCATGCCGCTCCCCGTGAGCCGCCATGTGCGCCTGCACGGAACGCCCCAAGTGAGATGCGCCACAGTACAGTCCACACCGGCGCAAATGGTCCATGCGCCCGATCATTCATCGCCACATTGGCAGCACAATCATACGATCCAGTGCAGCACTCCATGGGCACGGTTCGCTCGTGCTTAGCTGCATCGGGGACGCTCTCGTACGGGAGCCACTGCCCGCAGCTGCCCATTGCGTTTGTGCGGATAGGCTGTGGTAGATCTGGTGGGCGTCTACGGTGAGCTAGGCAACAAGCCGTGACAGCGAGATGGAGCCCGGCTGACCTGGATGGATGAGATCATGAGAAATGGACCAAGATTCAGTGTTGTATTGATGCGCCACGCCACCTAACTTAACGGCTACCGCAAAGTCCACTACGCCATTGCCACACTATACATACACCTAGGCTTCAAGCCATCCGAAGCAGAGTGACTGGCATGACATGCCCCCGTTCGACGGCCCAGATTCGTAGAGCAGCTTGGCGTTAAGATATCAAAAAGACAGCGAGAGTGAGACGGTGTCAGCGCATTTCAGAGTGAACCTGATCATAAGTTGATACTAGCATGCCATTACTCCAACAACATTCTCATTCCAACCAACCTTGAACAACAAACCTACTACTGCTAGTTCCCCTAGAATCACAAGAGGAACAGAGAAAAGGAGAGGAAGACAAGAGTCCTCCCTTGCATGAGATGAAAGTGACAGACACCCTACCAAATCACACGGCAAGAGATCAAGGGGCACAAAACCATGTGCATGCCATGCCATTGACACCAAACAAGAAGCAGGAACTACTTGAGCTTTTTTTTCGACAGGATGACACCTTCAGATATACCAGGTTTTTCATCCTTTGTCCTTGGATCAGACTAGCCCCGCAACAAGCTTACCAAAGCGGTTTCTTTCTTCTACCCTGGGCGAATGTGAGCCAGTGATCGAACTTCATGCGATTGCCAGGAAGGAGAGGAGCACGGCAAGGAAGGCAGGCGCTCCGGACCTTGGATGCAAGCCCGCTGCCGCCGTGTCCATGTTGCTCGTGCCTGTTGGACCCAGGCCGCCGAACCCAGTGGTAGTGTCCGTCCCCGTGCCGGTTCCTCCCATGCCGCCAGTGCTAGTGCCGGCACCGGGCGTGAAGGTGCCCGGGGTTCCCCCTGTTGTGCCTCCAATCCCAGTCCCAGCCCCGGTCGGAGTCGTTGATGTTCCAGCAGCACTGTGTGGTGAAGAAAGAAACGGTGGTTACCAGTCCTGATTCAACGATTATGCCGGTTCTAAAAATGCAGCATATGAAACCCCAATCGGTTGATACTGTGTATGCACTTCAAATGGAAATGTAATGGTGTAGTACCTTGCACTTGAGGGGTAGGAGCAGCCTGAAGAACCTGCATGTCAGCAAGACCATAATACATTATGTAACAAAGTCAAGAATCATTCGAAACATTGCAATAGGAATAAAAGAAGGATTTTAACTTCATGCCGCCTTGATGATAGGATTCAGATGGTGTTTGATCGCTCATAGCAAAAACAAAGGAATCATTCCAAGAGATTGGTTTCAATGGAAAAGAGGTTGGCCCCTTCGAATCGTTCAACACTAGCCTCTCCACCTGATCGAGTAGCCCTCATCGCTCATGAGGATTTCATGCGATGTGGTTCAGCGATGATACAACAGTGGACTCGTGGGTAGCTCCTCGACATCTTTTGCGACATCTTTTGGGCGGTTGGTGTTTTGGTTGAGGAGGTGTCTAAGTAGTACAGCAGCTTTTTTCTCCTAGAGCAATCAGTGTGTTTATTGTTGAGCTTTGCTTTTTTTTTGGCTTAATTAAATTTCTACGATTTTGGAATCCTGTGGATCAAAGAGGTCCTAAAGGGGTCTAAGTTTGTCGGAAGAAATTTTTTGTCTGATTGACCAAGAAAATAATAGAAGAACCGTGCACAAGTCACAATCTAGAGATTATAAATTTATAACTATACCTATATTTCAAAATCAAATGTGGATTATAATATTCAAATATCTTTGGTGAAAAAACATCTTTGTTTGATATAAACTAGTACTCCCTCCGTAAATAAATAGAAGTGTTTAAACACTAAAGTAGTGATCTAAACACTCTTATAGTATTTCTTTACAGAGGGAGTAACTAGTTCGCCTGACTTTTTCCTTTTCTTGCCCTAACGGCTCAACTGAAATGTGACACTGACTAGTACATACAGTAATATAGACCAGAGTGACAGAGCTTCTACATTAAAGACCATCGCACAGTCCACGCATGCAGTGGCAGTTACTCAATGACAGTCAGACAGTGAATTCTTGAACCGGAATGCAGGCGCAAAATCTAAAGGCCTCTTTTGGTTCATAGGATAGGATTATCATAGGAATAGAAATTTTGTAGGAAATGAGATGATATGTATCTCAAATCCTATGAGTAGGAATAGGAAATGAGATGTCATTTGGTTGACACCAAAGGAATTTTTTCATTAAGTCTAAGCTCATTCTTATTCCAATCCTATGTAGGAATAGGAATCCATTCCTATAAACCAAAGGGCTCTAAAGAAAAAAATCCTATAAAAATCCTATCCTCTAGAATTCCTATGAGACGGTGGGCAAATATACGCGAGGAGCCAATGAATCCCTTACTTGGGTCGGTGGTGACGACGAGGGCGGTGCCGCCGAAGTCGCAGGTGGCGCCCATGGCCCTCTTCTTCTGGAAGTAGCTGTTGGCCGCCCAGGAGCAGTGCGCGACGACGTTGTTGGGGTTGTAGCACGGCCCCTGCTCGTGGATCGAGTTGCAGTCCGCCCCCGCCCCGCACGCGTAGTCGATGGTCTTCTGCAGCGCCGCCTGCGGCTGCTCCGACCTGCACACGCAGAAATCTGCCACGCAGCACCAGCAGCAGCCAAGATCAGTTACCTGTGGTGCGCGCCAGCCAAAGGTCAAATGGCCGGGAGCTACTAGCAATTAAATACAGGCGTTTCCAAGATTAAACACAGGCGTTTCCAAGAAAGGTGGTGCGTTTCTGTCAGTTTCTTCTCTTGAAATTATGGCCGAGGAATGTGACAAAAGCAGCGTCAAGATGATAAGAACAGAAAGGATGGGCGAGAAGGCCGGGTTTTGCATTGGCACCTTGCTGACAGCAAAGGAAAAAAGAAAGAAAGAACGGAATATATGCTCCTGATAAAGGTGGTGGATGCTTTTATTTACTTTTGGAAAATGGACCTGGGAATATATGGCACATCGAGAAAATTCCGTGAAGATGGAAGAAGAACAGGAGCTAGGCATGTGGCTGGCGGTCTACCATCTCCTCCCCAGGCATGAAATGAAAGTGGGAGAAGGGAATCTAGGAAAAAGGTGGGAAATCATAGCCAAAGTTGAGCATAAATGCAAAGGCTGGTCTCTCTTGCAAAGAAGAAAAAGGAGAGCAGATCTTTTGATCTTTCAAGCATAATAGTCACTGATGAACATCATAACAAGAATCATCAGTGCTACACCATTCCGCTGGAGAAAAAAAAATGAAGAACAGAAATGCAGTGGCTCTAGACAGGCACCGAAGAAGCTGAGGAGAAACACCGACGGCTCCAGATGTCAAACTTCCCAAACAAAATAGACAAGGAGTCTTTGCTTATTATAGACTGCTAGCCCGGGAAAAATCCAAGAGAGAGGGGAGAAATGCTAGAGAAAGACCGGAGCTGTGGGCGGCTCACCGGAGACGACGAGGGTCGAGGACAGGAGCAGCAGCGCGGCCACCAGCAGCGGCGCCTCCATGGCGAGCTGGAGAAGGCCGGAGCAGAGCGCGGTGGAAGAAGGGGCCGCCTCGAGCAGGGGGTGGAAGGAGGGTAGTGAAGAGAGTGGGCACGGTACAGGAGCTGCAGCCGGAGGGAGCGAGGGAGTGTGCTTGGGTGTGCGATGTGCGGGGTGCGCGTGGGTTTTTGACCTGCCACGGGAGCGTGCCGAGTTTTAGGTGTTTTGTAGTACTCCTTTTTGTGACAACGGTCGCGGACCCGTGGGAGACTGAGCCGAACCCACCACCTTTGCTCCCTTTGCAGTTTTGCCCTCTCTTTTTTTTGCGTCTATGCAGTTTTGCCTGCCTGCCCACCGCGAAATGCACGGGGCTTGGTAAAAGAATAGTATGGGCCGGGCTGTTTTTTTTGGAGAATCGGTACTCCCTCCTTTATAGTATGATGCAGCGCGTATCGATTTTTAGAAAAGTCAAACTTTGCAAACTTTGACCAAATTTATAAAAAAAACTACCAAATATATAGAGTATGAAACTATGAATCTAATAGTATATGTTTGGCAATCTAGATGCAAATATTTCTCTCCATAAGCTTAATCAAAGTTTGTAAGGTTTGACTTTTCAGAAAATTTATATGCACTACATTGTGGAACGGAGGAAGTACTACATACCCGGTTTATTATTGATTTCTCCTCTACATCCATCAGATACAAAACCGCAATTGGATCGTGCCGGCGGCCACTCGTGTACCTGCACGAATGGATTTCTCGAGTTATTATCCATCTAAAAAGATGAAAAACTCTTATCGCTAAAGGTACTTGTCTCAAAAATGATTTCGTGAATGTACATGTCATCGAAATATGAGATCTTCGCCATAAGGTTAAAGAATGACTCCAAAGTTACGATAGGTCATACCAACAAAAGCAATACTAAAAAAATAACAGATATTCATTAGGTCTATATGAACATTAGACACACCAAACCTGCAGAGATCCCAATTTTCTGGCTATGTACCGCCACCCGATAAGACACCGCCATAACAAGAAAAGAACCAAAGTACTTTTACTATCAACAATGTCGCACCCTCCGCCCCGCTCCCGAAATTGTCAATGAAAACCAAAGAGATGATGTCAATCTAACTTATGAATAAGCCTATGAATATTCAAGGTCCCCTCAGCTCACAACACGGCGACTGGAGGCAAGGGGAACCTACAAGGTCTAATACTTAGACCCTAGCTTCTTTTCAAGTCTTGACATTATTTTATGTTATAGCGCTCGATACCCTAGAAAAGATATTTATGACAGGTATCATTTTAATTTTAGTTATTGAAATTACTTTACAGATTTTTGGATCTGTGATCCGAAGTTTTGTACTTGTAATATTCTTCAAGGTTGAGTAAAGTTAAATGTTATTCTCAACACACACAAAAACCACCAAATAAAACCTTTTTCATCTTACATTTTAAAAACAGAGGAAAAACAATAATATAAAATCAGTCGATCTTGGTTTGATGATTTTTCTTCAAAAGTATGGCTATTATACAGTATAATAAGCCGGTGTGGATTTTTGGGACATGGGTCTAGGCGCACTCGATTAAGGAAATAAATTAAAAACAAAATCAAAAGGTTGTAAAAAAATGTTTACGTCAGACATAGTCTAGCATAATACTCACGTTTAAAGTTTTAGGACAAAATGAGCTGTGTCTTATTCGAGCAAAAAAAGTGCACCTACAAAAACCGTGAATAGTAGTGTTTATATAGTATTAATTCTGTTGTATTTTGCTCGGAATGCGGTGTAAATCATTTGTCCTGAAACTTTATCTTGAGTATTATGCTGGACCATGTATGTCGCCAAAGTTCCTTGAATTTGACTATTTTTACTTATTGTTTTTCAATTTGGGTGTGCCTAGCCCAGGTTCCACAATGTATTGTTTTTTAAATAAGCCTCCTAAAAAGTGTGGGATGCTATGGTTGCGGCATGAACAAGCAAAAATACATGACATGGGTGCACATGTATCCGAATTGCAAACGAGGAAAAGTACAAAATCAAAAAAATGTGAAACTTTCTTGTAACAAGCATTGTCTAGTGTATTAGTCACATGTAAAGTTTCGCTCGAAAATAACTTTCATGATATTCTGAACGAATAGAGTGAAAACCAATACTGTATTAAGCTTACTATTTACACAGTTTATAGTTTTAATTTTTTTCTTTTTTGCAGAAAAAAACCACAGAAATCATTTTGTCACCTTTTATGTGAAAACATTATAATGTGGTTGCAACAAGTAGAAGAAAAATACTACAAGGGTTTAAAAATAAAAGGTAAAGATACAGACTCAAAACAGTAGAAAAGCAATTGATTAAAACTTTACCAAAGTGACAGGGACACGACTTTTCTGTGTTACAAGTCCTCGAGGCTAGCGAACTAACTCAGATGGTTAGGGCATCGCCAATGCTGATCCCAAAACCGGACACCGCATTTGTCCACGGACATGGATGCTAGAGCCGTTCATTCAAAGTTGTCCGCATAAGTCCGGTCACATTTTGAAATAATTTTAACGAAAATGAACAAATTTGATGCATATTTAAACACACCGGGCGATATTCATTCATACTTGTATAGTTTATACATAAAAGCGGATGATTTTCATCTAAACCGGAGCAAAATTGTTACATTTAGACATATTCAACTAGACCGACTCTAAACCTAGCCTAAAATGACCGTTGGCGCCCGTTCCCCATCTCCGGCAGGCGATGAGCCCCGAGAAATGAAGCTCCACCTCCTCCACAGCCATGAGAGCCAAGAACTAAAGCTATCCGTCTCCACGTCACCGATAAGCGGCTAATCGGCCAACGATGTTGAGGCCGCCAAGCTTGGCTTAGGGGGGCGGTAGCCTTCCTGGGATACAAGCGTCGCGACCTCCCATGCGCTACTCTTCCTCGCTGTTGGCGGCGCTCGGGGATGTGTCGGATTCGTGCTCGTGGCAGCGGGGCACGGTCGAGCTAGCTACCACATCTTCGTCCTCGCTCTTGTCGAACACCTCATCCGTCTCCTTCTTGTGCAAATCCACGTCCGACGCGATGGCCGTGCCAGCGACGAGTAGCTCCTCCATGCGCCAGTGCTTGTCGAGGAGGTGGAGGTTGTAGGCCTGGTCGGCCTGCGCCTGTTGGAACGCGCCCTCTTGCTCCTCCAGCACCATGTCCATGTAGTGAGCACAGGGGTCGCCCATGGTGATGCCGGCATTGGTCGGCTAGGACGATAGTGTCGGCTCATCATCAGCCACCGCTACCATTGGCGCATCCGCAACACCGGTCTCCGGTGAGCTCGTCCGTCTGGCGATGTGCCAGCCGACCACAATGGCGGCAATCTCCTCCTTCCGTTCGGACGAGAGGCTGTCCCACAAGGCTTTGGAGCTCGAGGAGGCCATGGCAGGTGTTGAGTATATTGATTATTAGGAAAGAAGAGATAGGCTAGGATTTGTTCTGGCTTGTCTTGTACTCCAAGTTGATCATTGTACTCCTATATATATGCCCATGAGGCTCAAGCAATACAACGAACAACGATTCCACCAATCCCTCTCTCTCCCTTCTAACATGGTATCAACCTAATCGATCCTAACCCTAGCCGCCAGCTTCAAGACTGCAGCGCGCTTCGGGCGGTCGGCCTCCATGACCGCCGCCAGGCCGCCCGCCTGCACTCCTATTGTCGTTGTCAAACCGCGGATCTCGGGTAGGGGGTCCCGATCTCAAGGCCAAGGCTGATGGTAACAGAAGCAAGGGACATAGATGTTTACCTGTGTTCGGCCCTCTTGATGGAGGTAAACCCTACTTCCTGCTTGATTAATATTGATGATATGGGTAGTACAAGAGTAGATCTACCACGAGATTGTAGAGGCTAAACCCTAAGAGCTAGCCTATGATGGTATGATTGTAATTGTGATCGGCCTTCTAAGGACCAACCTCTCCGGTTTATATAAACACCAGAGAGGGCTAGGGTTTACATGGAGTCGGTTACAAGGAAGGAAATATAATATCCGAATCGCCAAGCTTGCCTTCCATGCCAAGGAAAGTCCCATCCGGACACGGGCCGAAGTCTTGAGTCTTGTATCTTCACGCTTCAATAGTCCGGACGTTGTACACAATCCGCTGTCCGGATACCCCTAATCCAGACTCCTCAAGAGTCTCCCGAACCAGGCTTCAATGACGATGAGTCCGGCGCGCAGTCTTGTCTTCGCATTGCAGGGCGGGTTCCTCCTCCGAATACTCCAAAGTGGTCATCGAACACGTAGACCGTGTCCGGATCTGCAAGATAATCTTCATATGGTATAGATCTGATCTGCTGGCAATCTTCGTGCATCATGTCCTTGCATCGGGGCTTGGTCCAACGCAAACCGACGTTTCCTGCCCCACAACGACTCGTGTTGCGAGGTGGCTTTATTGGCATGTCCCGTCGAGGCAGAGATCGTGTTCCTCTTATTACGGGATTTTCCATCAATATGAGCACGCGTGACCCCACGACGGCTGTTGGTATAACCCGCATGTTTTTTAGATAAGCCTCAAACGGTCACACCGGGGACTCTTGATATTCACCCTCTTTATAAAGGGGTCGAGACCTACGCCTCTTTTTTCACCTTCATCGCGCCTTCTCGCACCTCGAGTTATAACACCCAAAACCTAAGCTCCACCCTCCTAATCCTCCAATATGTCCGGATCCGACCTCAAGGCGGTGGGTGGCCTCCTCGATTGAAGAGAAGGACATTGCAAAGCTTAGGAGGTCGGATACCGACCGCAGATATCCGCACAGCTCCCCGCCTAGGGCAGGTCATCCCTACGGAGCCCAAGGAGTGTGTCGCTTTTGTCCCACACTTCCTCCGCAGTCTGGGTTTCACCCTCGATCCCTTCGTGAGGGGGCTCATGTTCTATTATGGGTTGGATTTTCACGATCTGGGCCCCAACGCTATCCTCCATATGTCGTCGTTTATTATCATGTGCGAGGCTTTTCTCCATATGTCGCCCACACTTCGCTTATGGCTCAAGACCTTCAATGTGACGCCAAGATGATCGAGGGAGACATGTGGAGTGCGGGGTGTCAGAATAAGCAGAACACCGATGCCCCATGGCCGAGGGTTCTTTCCTGTAAGTATCCGATGTATGGCAGCAGAGGTGGTTTTATGTCACGGCCACCGAGGCACAAAGTGGGTGGCTGCCCCGAAGTTTCGCTTCGGCCCTCCGTGCTGCTTGGCTTCTTGGATGGACGCGGACGGAATTGGGGTTACCGGTGATATACCAAGCTACGTAACCGCATCCGGAGCTTTTGAGAGGGACATTAACCTTGTCAAGATAATACAAGTGATGTTAATCCGCGGATGTTGTCGTGCCAACGCCGACCTCTCCGGATGTGGGAGTTCAATCCGGAGGGTCCGCGGACTGTCAAGCACTTCTTCGGCTTGAAGCTCGAAGAGATGTGCAAATTATTCTTCGGACGAAAAGTAAAGTGTCCGGACACCACCGAGGATGCGGGCCTAAGCTGCAATCACCTAGATACCCAAGTAAGTAAATTTGATACCGGACACCATGTTTTGTATTTGTCGTAAGTGTTTATTCTGAAAATCATCCTTTCCAGGAATGGCTCAGCAAAGCGGAGAGAATCAGGTATCCGGCGCCACTTCCCGAAGGCTCGCCCGCCCCCACCATGGCCAAGATGCTCGACCGGCTACTCAGCAGGATGCCCCGGGAAAGACAAGGGAAGGACGAAGAATCCAACCCCACACGCCACGATCCCAACAGGGGGAATTGTTACCTCCCCTAAGGAGGATAGTTGGGAAGGCGAGGCTAAGGCCTCCTCCCCGCTGGAAGAAGAGGGCCGCCCAAGACTCTGAGACGGAGATGCCCAAGCCCGGAAAAGATAACACCAGAGGCTCGCCTAACGGGCACCCTCACCGCATCGTGCCCACCAACGGGCCAGCCCTCCACCGAGCTGTAAGTTAGTTTTTAATTTGAAGGTACCGGGTTCCTCCTAGATCAATAACTAGGATTTATCTGTTGCAGTCTGGCTAGCAGCCCTTCTCAACAGAGTTCGTCTTCGGGGGATTTTCCTCCGGAGATGATGGAGAGCGAGACCCCACCCACCTCTCCGGCTCATGAAGCGGGTGACATTGAGGTGTCGTCACGGAGGAGTCCGGATCTGCCAAAGGCGGAAGCCAATGCGTCAGCCCCCCTGAGCCCGGAGCATTTGGCTCCTGCGAGGGGCGATGGGAAGGGTCCGCAGATTCGATGTCCGCCGACATACCGACGGGTTTATCGGAGCGAAGCTGCGCCTCGAGGATCACAGCTCATTAATGAGCGAGGTGCTCAAGAAGATTTCGTCTGCTACAAGCGGTTTGAATGAAGCATTTGCAAGTCTTCTCAGAGGCTTTGAGGTATGTAGTGAAGAATACACTGTTTTTGGCTGTGAGGCACGCGTTAGGTGTGCTCCATATAGATAGTAGCCCCTGAGACTCTGGTTGCCCGCCCTAGGGGGCAAGCGGGGGATCATAAATCATTGATTGCGCTATAAATTTATGCAGGTACCTGTGAGTCCGGCCGCCGGCCGGTCCGTGGAAGTTTCCGAACTGACCAGGTAGATTCGATCGATTGATGCCGATATCACGCTGGTGAATGAGCGGCTAGACAAGTCACAAGGTATGTTCTCTGCCTTCCTTTGTATAGGAAAATATGGAGGCGGCATAATATTAATGTAATATGTTCGGACTGCAGATGGTGTTGCTGCCGTGGAGGCCCCGAGGGCGTAACTTGTCCAAGCCAAGGAACAAGCTCGGGTTAGCAATACGGCTGCCCTAAAGGCGCCGAGGGACCGAGAGCCAAACAGTCGCTCATCGCCAAGCAAGGAAAAGATGGCCGAGATGGCTATTGAGTTAAAAATGTCACGATCGGTATGAGCTCCTTAAAAGGGAGCATAAGGATAGCTTGGCCGAGCTGACAAGGCACGCAATGCCACCAAGGAAATACGGACCGAGCTCTGGGTGCGGAGGAGCTTCAACGGCTGGTAAAATCGTGGCCGGAGGTTCCTACTTGCTGCAGACGAAGTTTTTGATCCAAAGCACGCTTCTTGATGGGCGCTGGAGTCCCACAGACGCCAGATGCGGATTTGGCGAAGAGTACGGCCGACGCCCAAGTTCTTCGAGGGTCGTGGTGATAAGGAAGTGGAGAAGCTTTTCGGTCGCAATTCAATGCTCCCACTCGCCGCCGCCATTAAATGACAAGATGGCTACCGAAGCGAGCTTCACGGGTTGTCCGGTCTTGCAATGCGGTCTGTGATAGACCGTCTTTGGCCAGAAGGGCTTAAGATGGACAGTTACTTTGGCTTGGTGCAGCAATTCCTTGGGGTCGTGCCTTGGATCGATGCCATGAGGAGGTCGGCGTGCATAGAGGGTGCACGGATGGCTCTTGCCCGCTAAAGTTTATTGGACGATATGGAGGCCAATATTATAGCGACCAAGATCCGGCGAGGGCCAGATCCGGCTGAGCAAGATTTCAAGCGCAGGTCACGTAAGGTGCCCGCCTAATAAAGGCGCAGTGCTCGAAGAATGTCTTATTCGATTGATGAGTCGAATCATTGTAAAAAACAATATTAGTTTGGTTATGAGGCTATATTTATAATTTTGCCCAAAGTATTGTTGTGTCCCTTATGCGTATATTATATATATATATATATATATATATATATATATATATATATATATATATATATATATATATATATATATATATATATATATATATATAATCCGAAAGATAGCAGTCGTTGGTTTCATCCTCACGCAGTAATGCGGGGTGTTCGCAAAAATATGCTTAATCACACTTGATCCAACGCCTTGGTCCATGAAGGAGGTGATCGACGTCAACTAGGCAACCGGACTATATAGCTGTAACACTTCCGCTTAGCCATGGAGTTCAATGTTGGGGCTACTATGTAGCCCCGGTACCTTCAAGGCATCCGAATACGGGCGCTGTGTACATGACCGGAAATGGTCCTTCGTTAATGCGAGGATCCTAAAGATTCCAATAAGTCTTCGAGTGGTTGAACAGTCTCTCGCTATATCATGACAACAGTTTTTTCTACTAAGGTGCTCGTCCGAATAACCAGGGCACGTCAGCAGAGTTCTCCTTGGCCACCTTAGCCGATAGTAACGAACGTATAAGGCAAACCCAGAGCCGCAAACCCAACATTTGACCAAAGACATGATTCGAGCTGCTGCATATAAGGCTAAACTTCGTGACGCCAACACTCCCGAGGGTATTCGGACTTTATAATAGTCGATGGGCTCAAGAATGCCCATTCGTATAAACCCTGTTTTCCGTGCACGCATGTTAACTGTCGTGGCTAGATGCCAAAACGGCAAGATCCTCTCGTGGGTATGGGACCCATGGGATTGTTAAACAACAAGAGGCAATAAAAGGTTTATACAAGGGCTTAATCTAAAAGAAACTTGTTTAACGGGCCTCGCTGCACGCCCGCGCTTTTGTCTCAAGCAGCCGATCCTAGAAGGGTATCGCGCGAGCGTTGTCTCGTGAATAAGAGAAAACTCGAGAAGAGTACAACGTAAGTATGGCGGATAATAAAAGTGTAAGATGTTGGCCTACCCATAAGGTTGAGCCAACTATGGGACTATATTAAGTATTTATAGCCCTGTGTGTCCACTATGGGTACATATACGGTGCCTCGTTCAATTTTGTCCGGGCGACGGACTCGTTTAGCCGAGTCTGTGGTCTTTTTAAGGACCACCATGTTTTCTCGATGTTGGAGGTCGCTTATAGTCCGGCCGCAAGGGCCGCTATGTGTTCTCTCACAAGGCGACGAGCGCTCGCTAGTCCACTAACGGTGATGACGCCACGTGACCGCATCTTAAGTGCAAGGTAGCCATAGTGTGGCAATGCGCTGAAGCGGGCGAAGGCCGTTTCTTCCGAAAGCATCGCGTGATAGTCGCTGAAGGGTGCGATGTTGAAGAGTAGTTCTTCGCTTCGAGTTGCTCGAGAGCCGAATGTTACCTCCAATGCGACGGAGCTCGCTATGGGCTTCAACGCCGTATCACCCCTTCAAAGGTGGTATTGCTTTGGTTGATTCTCGATGGGTTCATCCTCATCCTACGGATAGTGTCCTCATATATTAAATTGAGATCGCCGCCGCCCATAAGGACGCGGGTGAGACTCAGATCCGCCGATTATCGGGTCAAGCACCAAGGCCTTTGATCCTCCGCTACCAACACTAGTTCAGCCATCCGAAGTTATCGAAAGTGATCGGATAAGGTATCCAAAGGGTTAGGCGTGAATACGATGTGTTCTATATCGAGCGTGTCTCTATGCGCTGCTCGCGCCTCCTCATGGATGTGTGAGTCGCGTGGATCATGTTCACTGCTTTAACCTCTAGAAGGAATTTTTCTGTCCTTCGTTGTTCGGGTCGGCGAGGTTCATCTCGCCTTCACTTGGTGTTTCCTTTCCTTGTGTTTGGCATTTAATTTGCCACCGCTTGAACACCCAACACTCTCTCGTAGGCGTGTGGTTTGCAGGTTTGTCGTGGTGCCATGAATTTGGCATAGTCTATCTAGGACTCTATTCAGACCGGACGGTCCTCTTTGCTGCCTTTAGATGGCTTGTTTTGTTGATTGGGTCGAGAGCCCTGAATCCGCATTAACCGCTGTTATCCGGCTTTCTTCCTTGTTTTGGCATTTGTTTTTATGACGCTGTGGCTTCCTGCTACATCCCTTATTTCGATGTGTTGGGGTCGCTGGTGCCTTTTACTTGCCAGCCAGCTATCTTCTCCCGCGCAAAAGTGGGTCATAAGGCTTGTTAGGGCTGCCATTGTCCTTGGTTTTTCTTGGCCGAGGTGTCTGGCGAGCCACTCGTCACGGATGCTGTGTTTGAATGCCGCTAAGGCTTTGGCATCCGGACAGTCAACAATTTGGTTCTTCTTAGTGAGGAATCTGTTCCAAAGCTTGCGGGCGGACTCTCCGGGCTGTTGGACTATGTGGCTTAAGTCGTCAGCATCTGGAGGCTGGACATAAGTCCCTTGAAAATTGGCCCTGAAAGCGTCCTCAAGTTCCTCCCAGCTCCCAATTGAGTTTTCGGGGAGACTTCTCAACAAGTGCCGAGCTGGTCCCTTTAGTTTGAGGGGGAGGTATTTAATGGCGTGAAGGTCATCCCCACGAGCCATATGTATGTGCAGGATAAAGTCTCGATCCGCACTTCGGGTCTGCTGCCCGTCAGATGCCTCTATGTTCACAGTGTTTAAAGCCCTATGGAAATTCATGGTCCAAGATTTCATTGGTAAAGCACAGGGGTGAGCAGCCCTCCGTATCTATATGTGTTTTGGCATGCCGTCACTTGTTGTTGTGTCCGTGTTTATCTCGACTTGTGTTTGATTGACGAATCGCTTTGGTGACCATAGTCCTCGCCGGGTGTGTCCTTTGATTCGTGAATGGACCTCGCCGCCACGGCTTTCTTATTCAGTGTTCACGTGGATCGTAAGGCCAGATCGGCAGCCGCTTTGTTGCGGTTATGAAGTGGTGCGGCTTCGTCGTCAATTCTGGCAGAGCTTGTGTTTTGATAGCTCTTGTGTGGTGATCATCGCCGATCTTTCTTCAAAGGTCTAGTACTTTATTCCATCTGCGATTGAGCGCTTCTCGCGCTGCTTTGAGCCGCTGTTTCGCTTCTTTAGACTTCTTGCGGCCATAAGCTTTCATGGAGGTTATCTCGCTCCACGTGTTTTTCCGGCTTTCATTGTTATCCTGACTGTTTTCCTATCCTCGTTTGACCTCGCCTGTCGGATCGTTGTCCTCGGCGCCCGCCCGAATCGTGTTCGTGGTGACTTGGTTCGTCCTGCTCCTTCGCTTGGTCCGTATTGTCGTTGTTGCCTCCGGAGTTGATTGTAGTGTCGATCCCTCTGGTGCTCTTGTCACTATTTTTACTGTTGCTGGACTTAGAACGGCATCTGCGCCGTCGCTTTGGCTTTTGTCCGGGGGTTTTATCGTCTAGATTGTCGCCTTTGTCCTCTTTGGGCATATCCACCATGTATATGTCGTGTGACGAGGGGGAAGTCCGACGCCCCATAGATTTCGGATCTCCTCCGGCATCGTCATCCATACCGCCGATGCCTTCGGAGTCGAAGTCAGGAATGTCGGTTAAATCATCGATCGTGGCTATGAAGTGGGTGGTGGGTGGGCAATGAATTTCTTCGTCGCCTGCTTCCCGCTCAAACCGGACATAGTTTGGCCTGTAAATTTCACAAAGAGAGAGTTTTCAACGAGTTCAGCATGTCACCAAAGGGCGAGTGCTGAAAGATGTCCGCGGCGGTGAACTCCATTACCGGAGCCCAACCTGGCTCGGGAGTGCGCGGACCGGACTCAACGTCCGGATACGAATCTGGGGGTCCGGAGTCATAGGCCACCGTAAAGGTAAGGCCCGTGTTTGGCTCCATCGCCGATAGGTGTGCGGCCTGCAGGGTGGGGTCCAGCCCTCCGTCCCTAGGCAACGCGGCATGGCCCGGATTTAGATCCGAGGCTACTGCGGGGGTGGTACCCCGAGCTTTGTCCGACAGCAGGCCTAAGCCGTGCTCGTCGTGACTGTCCGGTGCTCCTGGGAGGAAAGTCTCGCCCTGGACAGCGTTGTCGATGATGATTGAAGGGGCCATCGAGCCTGACGGCGACGGCACAGAGGAACTCTCAATGAAAGCATCAATGTCGGTGTCAAACCGCGGATCTCGGTAGGAGTCCCGATCCGTAAGGCCAAGGCTGATGGTAACAGAAGTAAGGGACACAGATGTTTACCTGTGTTCGGGCCCTCTCGATGGAGGTAAAACCCTACTTCATGCTTGATTAATATTGATGATATGGGTAGTACAAGAGTGGATCTACCACGAGATCGTAGAGGCTAAACCCTAAGAGCTAGCCTATGATGGTATGATTGTAATTGTGATCGTCCTTCTAAGGACCAACCTCTCCGGTTTATATAGACACCGGAGAGGGCTAGGGTTTACATGGAGTCGGTCACAAGGAAGGAAATATAATATCCGGATCGCCAAGCTTGCCTTCCACGCCAAGGAAAGTCCCATCCGGACACGGGCCGAAGTCTTGAGTCTTGTATCTTCACGCTTCAATAGTCCGGACGTTGTACACAGTCCGGCTGTCCAGATACCCCCTAATCCAGGACTCCCTCACCTATGGTTCGTCCTCCAGTCATGTTGACCGGCTGCCCTAAAGAGTCCTTTTCCCGATCCTTGATCCGGGTTTTTCTCTCTCACGCCGCCCGTCTTGTTCGGTGCTTCTTCTTTCGTTTTCCGATCTAAGATCGGTTTGCGTCGCCTGCCGCCGTCTGTCGACCTTTTCGCGCCTCTACTTCAACATCGGTTGCGACTACACCGGCCTCAGCTTCAACTATACGGCCAGATGCCACACACGGTGTCCCAAGGGACGCCCATGTACGCACTTCCATCTGTCATCGATTTCTGTCGGTCGTCGTCTCCTGATCTGATCGGGATCCCTCCATCAACCCTGCCTCCATCTATTAGGGAACGTAGCAGAAATTCAAAAATTTCCTACGTGTCACCAAGATCTATCTATGGAGAAACCAGCAACGAGGGGAAGGAGAGTGCATCTACATACCCTTGTAGATCGCTAAGCGGAAGCTGCTCAAGAGAACGGGGTTGATGGAGTCGCACTCGCCGTGATCCAAATCACCAATGATCCTAGCGCCGAACGGACGGCACCTCCGCTGCTCAACACACGACAGCCCGGGACGCCTCTCCTTCTTGATCCAGCAAGGGAGAGGAGAAGTTGAGGAAAACTCCACATCACGACGGCGTGGTGGTGATGGAGCTCGTGGTTCTCCCAGCAGAGCTTCGCTAAGCACTACGGAGGAGGAGGAAGTGTTGGAGGAGGGAGGGCTGCGCCAGGAAGCGCATGGCTGCCCTCTCTCTCCTCACTATATATAGGGGTAAGGGGTGGAGGAG
This sequence comes from Aegilops longissima, assembly GCA_021605205.1. Classification (NCBI taxonomy): domain Eukaryota; kingdom Viridiplantae; phylum Streptophyta; class Magnoliopsida; order Poales; family Poaceae; genus Aegilops; species Aegilops longissima. The sequence continues at coordinate 178,387,809 of CM038677.1, forward strand.
GCGCCTAGGGTTCCCTAGGGAGGGCGGCGCCACAGGGGAAACCCTAGATGGGTTTGGGCGCCCACCCCTAGGAAACTTGCCCCCAAGCCGGGAAGGGGGCTGCCCTAGGGAGGCGCCCCACCTCTCCCTGGTTACGTGAGAGGGTTGGGAGGGGCGCACCACCCCTTAGTGGGCTGGTTTGCCCTTCCCTTGGCCCATGAGGCCCTCCAACACTTGCCGGGCTCCCAAACACCTTTCGGTCATGCTGGGCCATAGCCTCGGTACCCCGAACACTTCCGACTCCAATACCCTTCGTCCAATATATCGATCTTCACCGGACCATTCCGAACTCCTCGTGACGCCCAAGATCACATCCGGACTCAACAACCTTCGTAACCACATACTATTTCCCATAACAACTCTAGCGCCACCGAACCTTATGTGTAGACCCTACGGTTCGGGAACCATGCATATGACCGAGATGTTCTCCGTCAATAACCAACAGCGGATCTGATACCCACGTTGGCTCCCACATGTTCCATGATGATCTCATCGGATGAACCACGATGTCGAGGATTCAATCAATCTCGTATTCAATTCCCTTTGTCTAGCGGTATTGTACTTGCCCGAGATTCGATCGCCGGTATCCCGATACCTTGTTCAATCTCGCACGGCAAGTCTCTTTACTCGCCCGTAACACATCATCCCGTGATCAACCCCTTGGTCACATTGTGCACATTATGATGATGTCCTACCGAGTGGGCCCAGATACCTCTCCGTCAACCGGAGTGACAAATCCCAGCCTCGATTCGTGCCAACCCAATGATACTTTCGGAGATACCTGAATGAACCTTTATAGCCACCCGCCACGCCAGGACGCTTTATACACCCAAAGCATTCCTACAAGATCCGGAGTTGCACAATCTCATGGTCTAAGGAAATGATACTTGACATTAGAAAAGCTTTAGCATACTAACTACGATCTTTGTGCTAGGCTTAGGATTGGGTCTTGTCCATCACATCATTCTCCTAATGATGTGATCCCGCTATCAATGACATCCAATGTCCATGGTCGTGAAACCGTAACCATCTATTGATTAACGAGCTAGTCAACTAGAGGCTTACTAGGGACATGGTGTTGTCTATGTACCCACACATGTATCTGAGTTTCCTTTCAATAAAACTATAGCATGGATAATAAACGATTATCATGAACAAGGAAATATACTAATAACTAATTTATTATTGCCTCTAGGGCATATTTCCAACAGTCTCCCACTTGCACTAGAGTCAATAATCTAGTTCACATCGTCCATGTGATTAACATCGATAGGTCACATCGCCATGTGACCAACATCCAAAGAGTTTACTAGTGTTCAGAACTAGTTCACATCATCATGTGATTAAGACTCAATGAGTTCTGAGGTTTGATCATGTTTTGCTTGTGAGAGAGGTTTTAGTCAACGGGACTGAACCTTTCAGATCCGTGTGCGCTTTGCAAATTTCTAGGTCATATTGTAAACGCTGCTTCCACGCTCCACTTGGAGCTATTCCAAATGGTTGCTCCACTATACGATCCGGTTTGCTACTCGAGTCACTCGGATAGGTGTTAAAGCTTGCACCGACGTAACCCTTTACGCCAACTCTTTATCACCTCCATAATCGAGAAACATGTCCTTATTTACTCCAAGGACAATTTTGACCGCTATCCAATGATCCATTCCTGATCATTCTTGTACCCTTTGATCGACTCATGGCAAGGCACACTTCCAAAGGGTACACAAAGATAGCATACCGTAGAGCCTACGCCTAAGGCATAGGGGACGACCTTCGCCCTTTCTCTCTCGCTCGTCGTGGTCGAGCTTTAAGTCTTAACTTCATACCTTACATCTCGTGCAAGAACTCCTTCTTTGATCGATCCATCTTGAACACCTTCAAGATCATGTCAAGGTATATGCTCATTTGAAAGTACCATTAAGCGGTTTTGATCTATCCCTATAGATCTTGATGCTCAATGCTCAAGTAGCTTAATACATGTTTTCACTTGAAAACACTTTTCAAATAACCCTATATGCTTTCCAGAATTCTATATCATTTCGATCAACAATATGTCAACAACATATACTCATCAAAATTCTATAGTGCTCCCACTCACTTCTTTGGAAATACAAGTTTCTCATAAACTTTGTATAAACCCAAAATCTTTGATCATCTTATCAAAGAGTATATTCCAACTCCGAGATGCTTACTCCACCATGGAAGGATCACCGGAGCTAGTATACCTTTCAACATCCTTAGGATCAACAAAACCTTTCTCGATTGTATCTCATACAACCTTTCCTTACGGAAACCGGTAAGGAAACTCGCTTTTGACATCCATCCGCTAGATTTCATAAATGCAGCTAATGCTAACATGATTCCGACGGACTTAAGCATCGCTACGGATGAGAAAATCTCATCGTAGTCAACTTGTGAAAAACTCTTTGCCACAAGTCGAGCTTCATAGACGGTGACATTACCGTCCACGTCTGTCTTCTTCTTAAAAATCCATTTATCTCAATAGCTTGCCGATCATCGGGCAAGTCCACCAAAGTCCATGCTTTGTTCTGATACATGGATCCTATCTCGGATTTCATGGCCTCTAACCATTTGTCGGAATATGGGCCCACCATCTCTTCTCCATAGCTCGTAGGTTCGTTGTTGTCTAGCAACATGACCTTCAAGACATGATTACTGTACCACTCTGAAGCAGTACGCATCCTTGTCACCCTACGAGGTACGGTAGTGACTTGATCCAAAGTTTCATGATCACTATCATAAGCTTCTACTTCAATTGGTGTAGGTGCCACAGGAACAACTTCCTATGCCCTGCTACACACTAGTTGTAGTGACGGTTCAATAACCATATCAAGTCTCCACCATCCTCCCACTCAACTTTTCGAGACAAACTTTTCCTCGAGAAAGGACCTGATTCAAGAAACAATCCCTATTGCTTTCGGATCTGAATTAGGAGGTATACCCAACTGTTTTGGGTGTCCTATGAAGATGCATTTTATCCGCTTTGGGTTCGAGCTTATCAACCTCAAACTTTTTCACATAAGCGCCGCAACCCCAAACTTTTAAGAAACGACAACTTAGGTTTCTCCAAACCATAGTTCAAACAGGTCGCCTCAACGGAATTACGTGGTGCCCTATTAAAGTGAGTGCGGTTGTCTCTAATGCCTAACCCATGAACGATAGTGGTAATTCGATAAGAGACATCATGGTACGCACCATATCTAATAGGGTGCAACTATGATGTTCGGACACACCATCACACTATGGTGTTCCAGCGGTATTAATTGTGAAACAATTTCCACTATGTCTTAATAGCGTACAAAGCTCGTGACTCAGATACTCATCTCTATGATCATATCATAGACATTTTATCCTCTTGTCACGATGATCTTTAACTTCACTCTGAAATTACTTGAACCATTCAATAATTCAGACTTGTGTTTCATCAAGTAAATATACTCAAGATCTACTCAAATCATCTGTGAAGTAATAACATAACAATATCCATCAAGTGCCTCAAAGATTCATTGGACTGCACACATCAAAATGTATTACTTCCAACAAGTTGCTTTCTTGTTCCATTTCACCGAAAACGAGGCTTTCAATATCTTGCCCATGTGGTATGATTTGCATGTCTCAAGTGATTCAAAATCAAGTGAGTCCAAACGGTCCATTTGCATGGAGTTTCTTCATGCATGTACACCAATAGACATGGTTCGCATGTCTCAAACTTTTCAAAATGTGTGAGTCCAAAGATCCATCAACATGGAGCTTCTTCATGCTTCTATACCAATATGACTCAAATGGCAATTGCCACAAGCAGGTGGTACTATCATTACTATCTTATATCTTTTGGCATGAAAATGTGTATCACTACGATCGAGATTCAATAAACCATTCCTTTAGGTGCAAGACCATTGAAGGTATTATTCAAATAAATAGAGTAACCATTATTCTCCTTGAATGAATAACAGATTGCGATATAGACATAATCCAATCATGTCTATGCTCAACGCAATCACCAAATGACAATTATTCAGGTTTAATACTAATCTTGATGGTAGAGGGAGCGTGCGATGTTTGATCAAATCAAACTGGAAACACTTCCAACACATATCGTCACTCACCTTTAGCTAGTCTCCGCTTATTCCGTAGCTCTTTTATTTCGAGTTACTAACACTTAGCAACCGAACCGTATCTTAATACCTGGTGCTACTAGGAGTACTAGTAAAGTACACATTAACATAATGTATATCCAATATACTTCTATCGACCTTGCCACCTTCTCATCTACCAAGTATCTAGGGTAATTCTGCCCAAAGGCTGTTCCCTTATTACGTAGCACTTAGTCTTGGGTTTGGGTTCAACCTTGGGTTTCTTCACTAGAGCAGCAGCTGATTTGCCGCTTCATGAAGTATCCCTTCTTGCCCTTGCCCTTCTTGAAACTAGTGGTTTCACCAACCATCAACAATTGATGCTCCTTCTTGATTTCTACTTTCGCGGTGCCAAACATCGTGAATACCTCAAGGATCATCATATCTATCCCGATATGTTATAGTTCATCACGAAGCTCTAGCAGCTTGGTGGCAATGACTTTGGAGAAACATCACTATCTCATCTCGGAAGATCAACTCCCACTCGATTCAAGTGATTGTTGCACTCGAGACAATTTGAGCACAAGCTCAACGATTGAGCTTTTCTCCTTAGTTTGCAGGCTAAGAAAATCGCCGGAGGTCTTATACCTTTTGACGTGGCACAAGCCTGAAATCCCAATTTCAGCCCTCAAACATCTTATATGTTTCGAGAAACGCCTTTGGTGCCTCTACTCTAAACCATTTAACCGAACTATCACGTAGTTATCAAAACGTGTATGTCCGATGTTCGCAACATCCACAGACGACGCTTGGGGTTCAACACACCGAAGCGGTGCATTAAGGACATAAGCTTTCTATCGTCCACATAAACGCCATCACAACTTTCAACTATATTTTCTAGGAACATATCTAAACAAGGAACTAAAGCGCGAGCTTATTTATATAATTTGCAAAGATCTTTTGACTATGTTCAGATAATTAAGTTCATCTCATGAACTCCCACCAGATAGACATCCCTCTAGTCATCTAAGTGATTACATGATCCGAGTCAACTAGGCCGTGGTCCGATCATCACGTGAGACGGACTAGTCATCATCGGTGAACATCTTCATGTTGATCGATCTACTATACGACTCATGCTCGACCTTTCGGTCTCTTGTGTTCCGAGGCCATGTCTGTACATGCTAGGCTCGCTGTCAACCTAAGTGTTTCGCGTGTGTAAATCTGGCTTACACCCGCTGTATGTGAACGTAAGAATCTATCACACCCGATCATCACGTGGTGCTTCGAAACGACGAACTTTCGCAACGATGCACAGTTAGGGGGAACACTTTCTTGAAATTTTAATGAGGGATCATCTTATTTACTACCGTCGTTCTAAGCAAATAAGATGTATAATCATGATAAACATCACATGCAATCAAATAGTGACATGATATGGCCAATATCATATTGCTCCTTTTGATCTCCATCTTCGGGGCTCCATGATCATCATCGTCACCGGCATGACACCATGATCTCCATCATCATGATCTCCATCATCGTGTCTCCATGAAGTTGTCTCGCCAACTTATTACTTCTACTACTATGGCTACCGGTTAGCAATAAAGTAAAGTAATTACATGGCGTTGTTCAATGACACGCAGGTCATACAATAAATAAAGACAACTCCTATGGCTCCTGCCGGTTGTCATACTCATCGACATGCAAGTCGTGATTCCTATTACAAGAACATGATCAATCTCATACATCACATATCATTCATCACATTCTTCTTGGCCATATCACATCACATAGCATACCTCGCAAAAACAAGTTAGACGCCCTCTAATTGTTGTTTGCATGTTTTACGTGGCTGCTATGGGTTTCTAGCAAGAACGCTTTCTTACCTACGCAAAACCACAACGTGATATGCTAATTGCTATTTACCCTTCATAAGGACCCTTTTCATCGAATCCGCTCCGACTAAAGTGGGAGATCGGCACCCGCTAGCCACCTTATGCACCAAGTGCATGTCACCGGTGGAACTCCGCCTCACGTAAGTGTACGTAAGGTCGGTCCGGCCGCTTCATCCCACAATACCGTCAAACAAGATTGGACTAGTAACGGCAAGAATATTGAACAAAATCAACGCCCACAACTACTTTGTGTTCTACTCTGCAAAGAATCTACGCAATAGACCTAGCTCATGATGCCACCGTTAGGGAACGAGCGAAATTCAAAATTTTCCTATGTGTCACCAAGATCTATCTATGGAGAAACCAGCAACGAGGGAAGGAGAGTGCATCTACATACCTTGTAGATCGCTAAGCGGAAGCGCTCAAGAGAACGGGGTTGATGGAGTCGTACTCGCCGTGATCCAAATCACCGATGATCCTAGCGCCGAACGGACGGCACCTCCGCTCAACACACGTGACAGCCCGGGACGCCTCCTCCTTCTTGATCCAGCAAGGGAGAGGAGAAGTTGAGGAAAACTCCGACATCACGACGGCGGGTGGTGATGGAGCTCGTGGTTCTCCCAGAGCTTCGCTAAGCACTACGGAGGAGGAGGAAGTGTTGAGGAGGAGGGGCTGCGCCAGGAAGCGTGTGGCTGCCCTCTCTCCCTCACTATATATAGGGGTAAGGGGGTGGAGGAGGCCCTAGGGTTCCCTAGGGAGGGCGGCGGCCACAGGGAAACCCTAGATGGGTTTGGGTGCCTCCACCCCTAGGAAACTTGCCCCCAAGCCGGAAGGGGCTGCCCTAGGGAGGCGCCCCACCTCTCCTGGTTACGTGAGAGGGCTGAGGGCGCACCACCCCTTAGTGGGCTGGTTTTCCTTTCCCTTTGGCCCATGAGGCCCTCCAACACTTGCCGGGCTCCCAAACACCTTTCGGTCATGCCGCCATAGCCCGGTACCCCGAACACTTCCGACTCCAATACCCTTCGTCCAATATATCGATCTTCACCGCTGCACCATTCCGAACTCCTCGTGACGTCCGGGATCACATCCGAGACTCAACAACCTTCGATAACCACAGACTATTTCCCATAACAACTCTAGCGCCACCGAACCTTATGTGTAGACCCTACGGGTTCGGGAACCATGCGAACATGACCGAGATGTTCTCCGTCAATAACCAACAGCGGGATCTGGATACCCATGTTGGCTCCCACATGTTCCACGATGATCTCATCAGATGAACCACGATGTCGAGGATTCAATCAATCCCGTATTCAATTCCCTTTGTCTAGCGGTATTGTACTTGCCCGAGATTCGATCGTCAGTACCCCGATACCTTGTTCAATCTCGTTACTGGCAAGTCTCTTTACTCGTTCCATAACACATCATCCCGTGATCAACCCCTTGGTCACATTGTGCACATTATGATGATGTCCTACCGAGTGGGCCCAGAGATACCTCTCCGTCAACCGGAGTGACAAATCCAGCCTCGATTCGTGCCAACCCAACATATACTTTCGAGATACCTGTAATGAACCTTTATAGCCAACCAGTTACGCTTGACGCTTGGTACACCCAAAGCATTCCTACAAGATCCGGAGTTGCACAATCTCATGGTCTAAGGAAATGATACTTGACATTAGAAAAGCTTTAGCATACTAACTACGATCTTTGTGCTAGGCTTAGGATTGTCTTGTCCATCACATCATTCTCCTAATGATGTGATCCCGTTATCAATGACATCCAATGTCCATGGTCAGGAAACCGTAACCATCTATTGATTAACGAGCTAGTCAACTAGAGGCTTACTAGGGACATGGTGTTGTCTATGTACCCACACATGTATCTGAGTTTCCTTTCAATAAAACTATAGCATGGATAATAAACGATTATCATGAACAAGGAAATATACTAATAACTAATTTATTATTGCCTCTAGGGCATATTTCCAACACCATCCACCCGGATCAGTTGTTCCTTGGTGTCCCAGGCTCCACGATGGATGGCCGGCCGCTCGCGCGGTGATGCGTTGGCCTGCTAGCCATCACGCACACCAACCGTTGCCTCCTGTGAATCAAAGCATCCACATGCACTTCATGTACTAGAGTATAAAGCCAAAGCTAGCTTCACGTAGGTGAGCCACCGACAGAGGCTTGTCATCATCATCAGGCGATCCGGTACATCATGTTCGACTTCACGCGCGATCGTACCGATCACCCCGTTCGCCCGTGATCCGTCCCATTCACGTTGAGCGAACGACCTGGCCAGTTGCTTGCGCGTGTCTTCGTAGGTCCCGTGAAGATCGTCCCCAAGTTCAGCGCGCTTCTCCACCGATTGAGCAACGGGCTGCCGCTGCGTCGCCCCGTCGGGCCGCAGCGCCGCCGCCCCGTGGTTCTTCTCCCGGCTGAACCGAACCACATCACCGCTGCATCGCCACTTCGGGCCGTAGTGCCAGACTTCTTCGACATGGCGTACAGCTCGTGCAGGTCCCTCGTCTACGCATGCCCGGTGCTGGCATCACCGATGCGTGCCTTCTTCCATGACGTGTCCCCGGGCCTGGCAAGCCTGGTGTGACGCTTCGTCAACTTCGTCTTCGTCCGTCTACGCATGCCCGGTGCTGGCAACACCGGTGCGTACCTTCGTCCACGACGTTTCCCCGGGCTTGGCAAACCCACCGTGACTCCTAGCCAACACCATCTTCTCTCCGGCGCACTCTACTTCGACATCACTGCGCCCATGCTAACTCGGCGCCTCCTTGCGCCCGCGGCTCCATGGCGACTTCCTCGACACCGGCTACCCCGACTCGACATCGACCATGGCATTCTTTGCACGGCAACCTCGACCACGGCTCCACCACCCACGCTCTCGGCTACATCGACAAACGACACAAAGGGCTACTGCCTTGCTTGAGCAACCTCGTCGGTTTCCACTCCAGCCACGACTTCCGCGATGTGTCGACCGTTACGACTGTGGGGGGTGTCCGTCGGCTTACCTTCGGATTCTTCTCCAGTCTCACCGTCTGCGTCGCTACCTTTGTGACTGCGGGAGGATGTTGAGTATATTGATTATTAGGAAAGAAGAGGTAGACTAGGATTTGTTCTGTCTTGTCATTGTACTCCTATATATATGCCCATGAGGCTCAAGAAATACAACGAACAACAATTCCACCAATCCCTCTCTCTCCCTTCTAACAGCAGGTGTGGTGCGGAGAGGAGATAAAGGGTGGATGGATGCGGTTGTGCTGTCCGCCTAGGTGTTAAATAGCGGGTGGAGGGCAGGCCAAGGGGCGAGGTCCTTAATGGTGGGCAACTGGTGGACAAACGGGTGGCGCCGAAGTAGGTTCCTCGGCAACCGCGTATGTTTAATGGAGGGAGACGAACTGGTGTTGTTGAATGCGGACAGACGTGGCATGCACCAAGAAGCGGCGCGGCGGTGCTCTCGGTCGACGTGCCGCTTCAATGCCGGCTCCAGTGATAGGTCGCGTTCACTCTAGGTCGGCATGAATGCGACACTGGCCAGCATCGGGCGGGAAAGCGCGCGGGCGAGGGAGAGGGTGAAAGGACATGCGGTGCCCCCATGTTTGGTTTTGGTAATTGATGACAATCTCTATGGACTAATGGTTGCCTTGAGTTATATTTGAAGGGTTTGTCCATAGGCTTTTCTTGGAGTCCGTTTGTTGGTTTCAAGGAGAGTTTGTGATGACCAAGGTGCTATTAAGGAATTATCCAAAGATTGGTCTTACATCATCCAAATGAATAGAGTTGGAAAGATTCAAGGTTGATCAAGACTAAGTACAGATAGTGTTTCAAGTTGATCAACACACAAAGCGTAGAAGATGTACCAAGAGGGATCAAGCGATCCCATGGTATGGTAAGCATTGTCAATTACGCTTTGTGTACTAACCCATGGTCTTTGTGAGAGTTCTATGTGGGGTTAGGTTATCTTCCATGGGCTTGCGTCAAGAGGAAGATCACATACAACCCATGGAGGATGACATCAAATCAAGGTTGTGGTGTGCAAGTTCAAGTGATGCATCACGAAGAGATCAAGTGCTTGAAGCTTGCCGTCCATTATGGTGACAATGGACTTGTGAATATGTGCCGAAGAGTGGCTCACCTATAGTGGAGTATGGGGGAGCAATCTACTAGTCTTCACCGAGCCAACGAAATCAAGAAAGGTGGTCCAACTTGAGGAAGTCAAGATCGTCTACATCTAGCTCAAGTGGACTTTGTGCAAGGCAAAGATTTGCCCTTGATAGGTTCTCTATTTTACCGGTCTCATGGTGGTAGTTTGGAGACCGGGTTATAGGATCGATTGCCGTACTATCAAGGGGGGATCTTGATGAGTAGCTTGATCGTATCGTTCGCAGAGAGCTCAAACCGTTGCATCCTTGCATCATCTTTCTTGGTTCTTGTTTGGTTCTCTTTGTGCATCTTAGAGCTTATGGTAATCTTATTGACAAGCTCAAGTTCATCGAAAACGGAGTTCACATGCTTCTTCTATTGCATTTTCGGTGTTGGAGGTTTTTACCGGTCTTATTCGAGGAAGGGTTCTCATCATTTTCTTTTGGGCCTTTTCTAATTTGCTTATTATTGTTATTTCTATCAAGATTGTGTTAGCCCTTGTCGCTAGCTTTCCAACAAACTTGGTTTCGTTGAATTCGGAGTCCGTTTGCAGAAGTTGTGGCAGCTTTGGTGTTCTGAAAAGGCTGCAGCGGTACTACCACGGACAGGAGCGGATGTAATTTTTTACTACCGCTCCAGAGCAGTACTACCGCGGCTACTACAGGGTAGTACCGCTCCGGACCAAAAACTCATCCCAAGTCCATCGAAAGTAGGCACAGATGTATTTTTTTAGTACCGCTCGCAAGCAGTAGTACCGCTACCCCTAGCAGTAGTACCGCTACACCTAGCGATAGTACCGTGAGGACAAGCGGTAGTACCGCTCCGACGGTTCTTCTGGCCTTTTGCATCCTCGTCGTTGTTTTTCAAAGGGCTACTGCCGCCCTAGCGGTAGTACCGCTCGGTGCAGGGTGTGAGCATAACGGTTGGATTTTCCCCCACCTATAAAAGGGGGGCTTCTTCCCCAATGAACCTTATCTCTTGAGCTCGTGTTCTTCCCTCATTGTTGACCTTCTTCGAGCTTGCTAACTCTCAATCCCTCCATGGATTCTTGCTAGTTTTTGAGGGAAAAGAGAGAGGAGATCTAGATCCACATTTCCACCAATCACTTTCTCCTCTATGTGAGGGGAATCCCTTGGATCTAGATCTTGGAGTTCTTGGTGTTCTCCTTGTTCTTCCTCTCATTTTCCCACCTAGCATTAGTTGCTTCGGTGGGATTTGAGAGAGAAGGACTTGGGCACTCTGTGTGCCCTTGCCATTGCATTTGGTGCATCGGTTTGAGTTCTCCACGTGATACGTGGAAGTTATAAGTTGAGAAACTTATTACTCTTGGGTGCTTGGTACCCTTGAGCTTGTTCCTCTTGGGTGCTTGAGCGCCCTAGACGGTTGGTGGTGTTCGGAGCTCAATCATTGTGGTGTAAAGCTCTGGACAAGCGTCGGGGTCTCCAATTAGGTTGTGGAGATCGCCTGAGCAATTTGATGTGTATCGTGACCGCCCCAAGGGTTGCCAAAGTGTACTTGTTCGGTGACCGCCCCCAAGGGTTGCCATTTGTACGGGTTCGGTGACCGTCCTCAAGGGTCCCTTAGTGGAATCACGGCATCTTGCATTGTGCGAGGGCGTGAGGAGATTACGGTGGCCCTAGTGGCTTCTTGGGGAGCATTGTGCCTCCACACCGCTCCAAACGGAGATTAGCATCCGCAAGGGTGTGAACTTCGGGATACATCGTCATCTCCGCGTGCCTCGGTTATCTCTTACCCGAGCCCTTTACTTATGCACTTTACTTTGTGATAGCCATATTGTTTCTTGTCATATGTCTTGCTATCACTTTGTTGTTTATGTTGCTTAGCATAAGTTGTTGGTGCACATAGGTGAGCCTAGTTGTTGTAGGTTTTGTGCTTGACAAATTATCCGCTAGGTTTATTCCGCATTTGTTCGAGCCTAAACCGTGATTATTTTAAATCGCCTATTCACCCCCCCCCCCCCCCTCTAGGCGACATCGTCGATCTTTCAGAGGGTATTTTGGTGGGCCATGTTAGTACAGGACCGCGTTGGATGGCAAAACACGTCCAGATCACACAGTCCGGACGGTTGCGTACATTTTAAGGGTCGGCGTTGGAAATGCCCTTAGGTTCCTTGTGATGGAACCAACCGAACAGGGTTCAAGTCATAGACTTACATTTGTGGTTACATTTTTCTGGATTTATTTAAGGTCTTTCGGCGATGTACGTTTAGTGAGAGGACATGTTCTCGTCGAGTACGACACGTCTGTGACGACTTTATCAATCTTGAGATGATGTGTCGGCTTAATCTCTCGGGATGCAATAAAATAAAATGTGTGTACATTTGCTTATAGGAGTGAGTGTACGTGTGCATGCATGAGCGTACGCGTTAGACTGTGTTAAAAAAAAGTCAGGAACGATCCTCGAACAGACGTTGTGCGGCTAGTGAGCAACGGTCGCATTTGATTTCAGGTGGAAAATCCACAGCAGCTCTTCGTCAGCAGACGAGCCCACGCGGGCCGTCTCTTTCTTTTGCATCAAAAACGCGAAAAAGATGCGATCTCATGAATTTCCAAATCCAAAAAGAAAGAAGCAGATGGGGTCTCCAGAGGAGGAACTACGATTTTACCGCAAAAGGCTCCACCTTGGGCAGATTATTTACTTTAGGATTTGCAGCAGGTGTGCTTGCGGGCTCCATCACATGACCAGAGCCGAGAGGCCCTCGTGCACGCATATCTTGGTCACTCTACCAGGTCCGACCACGCCACTTTCTCCTGCTTTTTTTTTAAAACGAGGCAAAAAATTTGCCATTTTTATTAATTAAAAAAAAGAAGAGAGTTGCCCGGTTAATTAGAGGAGAACCGAGCGGAAACCTAAATTACAAATCCCACACGGGACACACGCGGATGACCTGGCCACAAATAAGATCACAGCACAACCAATGACACAATCGTCGAGTGGGAGCACCGAGCAACAAAGCAACGCAAAACAGTCAACCGCGGCGTCGAGGACATGGCAGCTCCGATTTTGCTAATGAGCTTCATAGGAGAAAGTTGCAAGCCTCGCACCGACCTAGTCCAGCGCAACATCCGAAGAGCACTGCCCGCTGAAGACCGCCCTCATGGAGTCATCGTTGCCGCAATGGCCCCGCCACCCGCAGCTCCGACTTATCAATCACAGCCAGAAACCAGCATAGGCACACCCATTGGCGTGTCGGACCTTCGACATCAAAAGGACAAGCCGCGCCCCGGCTCTGCTCGCCACCATCTTCGTTGCCACACGCGTCGCAATGCCACACCAACCTCACCGTCGATCGAGCACCTGCCGATCACGATGATGTATACGTCCAGCCTGCAGGAAGCACAAAATGGGACTAAGACCTCCAAGACGACGCCCTAAAGAGGGAATATGACATTGAAGACGTCGTCGCCGCCTGATCCAATCAAGATCTAGATTTTCGCCCGAAGAATTTGGCCCAAGAGAAGAGGATGCACATATCACTTCCAAGACGCCTCCAAGGAAGAACGCGACGCCCACGGGCGCCGCCGCCGTCGGCCGGCAAGCACCGGCTAAGCTTTCGCCCAGTTCAGCAACACCATCACTCTCACGCAGTTGACCACGCCAACCAGCACCTTCACTGACCAGCGCACCCCTGCACAGCAACCGCGCCATCACCATGCAAGGACCACCACCACGCTTCTCTGTCGAGCACACCACGGCAAGCCTCTGGGCAAGGACGGGAAGGCTGCCACCCTGCACCGCCTCGCCGGCCAGATCTAGCTGTCCAGAGCCCGCACACTGCGCCAACGCATGCATCCCGAACAGCAAAGCCATTGGAGCTGCAACCCACCGAAGAACCGTTGTCGCCGAGCTACCCAGACAGGAGAGTCGAGCCTCCCACCACCAAGCACACCGCGGCCGCTGCGTCACCCACGCAAACTCCACAGCCGCCGTCACATCAACCACCGTCCCGGAGCCGCCGCCCCGGATTCCAACCCTCGCTGTCTGCCAGAGCTCGCTGCCCCACCATGGAGCCGCCAAGCATCACCATGTCGTCGCACGCCGCACCCTGCAGTCCAACGCGCAGACCACCGGCGTCCACAACCCCACCATGGAGCCGCCGAGCACCGGGCCACCGTCGCGTCGCACGCCACACCCCTGCGGCCACCGAGGGCGGAGAAGCCAGATCCGGTCAGGCCCGACCAGGATCCAGGAACTCCCCGCGAAACGCCGCCCCCGCAGCCCTGCAGCTCGACCGCGCCGCCAGGAAGACGGAGCCACCGCGCGCGTTGCTGCGGAAAGAGGAACGCCCCGCCGCCACCTTCCCAGGGGCACGTGCGGGCTTCGCCGGTGGCCCCTCCGGCGGCGGCGATGCGGGAGACCGGGGAGGGAAGGGCCTTGCGGCGGTGGCGGCGGTGCCGGAGTCCCCCGTGTCGTCAGAGCCAGGCCACGCGGGGGTCGGGAGTGGTTATTTTGAAACAGAGGAAGTACTCCACACATTTGCTTACTTTCTCCTGCTAAAACACTAGTAGAACAGTAAAGATCGCAGTCGGTACTGTGCCCCGGTAAGCTAATATCCAACTATTTATACCCATGAGGCCATGACACTGCCAGGCACCACGGGGAACTCCACGGTCCAGTTGCACGCACGAAAAGAACCACACCGCCTGGACTTTCCACACGCACACGCTCGCAAGATCACACTGCCAGAGCTGACCTTGGGTACTCAATCACCCACCCTCTGGACCATCCACTTCGGTTGGGCCCGGAACGACGAGGCCGTGCTTCGGCGCGCTCGTGCCGTCCGCGTTCGACCAGTGGCTGGGATGAGATTCCTCGTCGACCCGATCGTGCATCCAGTCAGTGGTCGTTGGTGGGTGGGGGCGGGGTGGGCTACGGGGCTGCGAATGGGCTCTCGATTCGTCTCGCTGCCTTTTTCTTTTTTCTATGGAAAAGTTGCACTTCTAGGGGATTTTCCCTGTCTCTCACTCTGATGCTCGACCGTTTGAACATGGAGAAAGAAAGGACCTCGCCGGACCTGTGCAGTTTTCATACAAGCGCGATGCGGTTGATCGGCTGCTTCTGTGTGCCTAATGCAGTTAAATATTGGCGTGCGGTAGATTAATCAGATCGTGATGGCGGAAGCGTACGTCCATCAACATACTGTCCATCAGCGATACGTATCCTCTTGTCTCCATCGCCAGGCTCCCTCCACCACGACACGTCAGGCATTACAAGGCATTAATTGCAAAAAGACATTACAAGGCATTTTAGTACGCCTCCAAAAGTCATAAAAACGCCGTCATATGTCATCTGTGGCGTTTATGTAAAACGCTTGAAATGGTCTGGAAGGGAAAGGTCAAAGAAAGCGTTTTTGAATAACGCCTCGAAAGAGTTGCGTTCTCGGGCATTTCTACAACGCCTCGAAAGCTCAAGGTATTGGGGGCGTTTGCTCGAAATGCCGCTAAACTTCTTAAGATCCTGGCTGAAAAAGGCACGCACAAATGTCGCGTTGTCAGGTGAGTAGTAGGGGCGCTGCATATGTTACTCTCACTATGACTAGCCTCATATTTAGGCCCCGTTCGGTTCACGGAATATTTACAGGAATCTCATAAAAAAGGTGTCCTTCTGAAAAGTTTTTATTTGCTGGTCGGTATGAAGGAAAGATGAACAGTGTTTTGAAGGAAAACTTCCTTTGCCATGCAGATTTTGGCTCATTCCACAGGATTGAAAAAATCTGCCACGAGCCAATGTTTTGGCGGATGCCCGAGGCAAAGCCGCTCCCTTTGGTTTGGAGGAATCTCATAGGAATTCTAAAGGATATGATTTTTATAGGATTTTTTCCTTTAGAGCCCTTTGGTTTATAGGAATGGATTCCTATTCCTATGTAGGATTGATTCCTATCCTCCACATTTCATAGGAAAATAAAGATGAACCTAGACTTAATGGAAAATTTTCTTTGGTGTCAACCAAATGACATCTCGTTTCCTATTCCTACTCATAGGATTTGAGATACATGTCATCTCATTTTCTACAAAATTCCTATTCCTATGATAATCCTATCCTATGAACCAAAAGAGGCCTAAACCTGGACTATGCACAAGTTTCGTACGCAGCATCTACTGTGCAAAGATTTCGTACGCAGTATCTGCCCGTCGGCGCTACAGAAGCTCCACGGCCAACGTCACGGGCGGAGCCACGATTTGGACATAAAGGGGTTAAGCGGATAATTTTTTGTGTCAAGTGCTATCATGTAATACATGTTGTCGACGTAAGAAAAAATGCAGTTATAGTTGTATAAGTACAAATTAGACTCTACAATTGTCAATGAAATAAAAAAACATTCCCAAGAAAATAAGATCAAAGTTATTAGTACTTTCGTGAAAAAACTTAGCATCGCATATCGCACAATAAGAAAAAGTAAATTTGGATATACAATGCATATAAAAGTTTGGAGAGATTAGTAGAAAATAGCCATTCGTAACCTTGCTAGTTCGTTGCCGCTGGAGAATTGACGAGGTCAGTCTATGTGATTGACCCTAGCAGCAGCGGCGGTGCCTGATTTTATCTGAACATAATTTGATCGCGAGAGAAGGAAGGCAGGTGGCAGCACAGCTTCCACGGATGTAGGCTCTCTCTTATTAGGAACTAGATCGGAAACGCGCCTTGGCATGTGGTGCCTGGCTAAACGTTTTATCCTAGCTTTTAAACAGACCGCAATACTGTTGCTACTTGGTATAATATCATTTGTCAAAGTCATGGAAGAAGGCAAGGCAATCACATGTACAAAATGCAAAGAATCCATGTGGGAATTTGTAGTAGAACCATTCATCTCGAAGTTCATCAGAAATGTAAATATATACTTTTCCAAAAGCGAGACCAGACGATCAATTCACATCAAGTTCGATACAATGTACTTCTCATACAGCAAAATCAAGCCACAACAACAATGCGAGACAAATAACCTATGTAGTTCCACGGAAGCATATTTTTGGATAGATCCACCTTTCGTAGGGCCATGAGCAAAAGGAAAAAAGCACAGAGATTTAGTTAGTGGCAACCTGATGATAAAGAAGTAAACTGTACTATTGGTAGCTACTACAATGTCCAAATCGAATAATCTAACCATCAGATCCACTTGTACATATTTGGGCCCTCTATTCAATATGTACCATATAAATCAGTTACCATATACATTAGGTGTCACCCAACCCAGCCGCCGGTGGCTCACCACCCCTCCTCGTGCCTGCCCCCGCGTCGCCGTCGCCGGATACTGATTTGTATGGTTCTTCAATGGCATAAAGTGATGCAATCTATTGCCAAAGTAGGAATGGTTCATAGCAGAACCATATAAATTAGGCGGCAAATGAGTAAGAACATTAGCCCTTTGTTCTAGCCAAATTAAGGAGCTCGCTAAGGCATGTGCTGCACAATCTTCATACCAATTTTCCATGCTACAATGTAATGAAGCTTTGAAACTACATATACCAAGATATTCGCCAACCCATTCAGAACATATACCAATGTAACGAAGAGGGAACCGTTAATTTTGATACAGAACATGCACTTGTGAATTGGCAGGTAATATGAAGGTGTTGCATTGGAATTTTACCTTCGCTTTCAGTGACACATATGAGATAATCTTCCCTCGACCCTTTCATGATGTGGTTGTTGCCGGTGCTCTAGGAAGAACATTGTTTTCTTAATACTAATTTTGAAATAAGAAAACGTTATCATTGTGGAATATAAACAGAAGAAAAAGCAAATATATGAAAATTGTTAAAGTTTTGAGTGAAATTTTAGAAACTGAAATGGCATGTGAAATATATTTTCTCTACATTCTTCATATAAGCGTCCTAAAGAGAAATGTAACCATAAACTTGCCCTATTGGATATATCCTATATATTTTCTAAAATAGAGTATGTATCAAACCGAAGTCGGAACAAAGGGAATATGCATCAAATGTGATTTCACCTACATTTCTCCTGTACACTTTACAAAAAACAGTTTTGGCTTGCTTTTCATGAAAATAGCAGTGGGGCCTTATCCTACTTGTATAGCTAAAAAATATATATGAATTCACCCACTCAAAGAAGTACACCTTTTTTTAGGAATCAGAGTGTAAATCAACCAAACTTGTAGGTAAAACAGAATTAGAGATTACATAGCAGAAAGAGTTCCATGATAAAAATTGTGGAATAACATTAGGACATGGATGAAAATTAGACACCTTTATACAACTACTACTATAGTTGACCAAAATAGAGAATAGCCTAAGATCCACTGGTCCATCTCTATGAGAAACACAGAAATGATAACTTGCAAAGTGAAGTTGTCACCTGCTGCGCCATCTTCAGATGGACCATCCACTTGTGCATCAGCATCATCTGCTGCTGGTGGTGAGGATTGAGCTCCAGGAGCCCCGCCATTGCTAAGTTTTTTTAGAATCTCCTGCAACAAAAATGGGAAGGTTATTTAACATCAAAAAATATACACCAGTGCAAGGAGCTTCCAAGAGAAGGATGACATGTGAGATTCAGCAATCCATGTAACCAGAGTAGTTGGCATCATTTGTAGGACTGTTGTAATCACATATCACTTTCTAACTCATTTACATGGGAAGTTAGAAAGTGATATGTGATTACAAAAGAATACATGGAAATAAAAGCGTTAGTAATTGGTTAATAAAAACATTTCTCGTTTTGTCTACAATCTACCTAGGTAAAAAAATACAAAAGAAGTTTCAGAGTCCTAATTAAAGTTTCCCCTGATTGAGCAGTCCTTAAGAAAAAACTGCAAAAGTAATTGGCTAATAAAAGCATTTTAGTACTATATATATATGGACATATATGTGGTATACCTGTACCAGAAACATAAGAATTAGCTCTCCTGTATAAGGGAGAAGATGGACATTGTAGGTTTATAGTTGTTCTGTATGGCACAACCTTGACATCTAGAGAAGGAAAAATATGGCATGTACACAACACATCTTCTCTATTTATCCACTCCGCAACAGACAATTATCCTGTTAAACTACCCTGTTAAGCTTCCTTTTACACGATTTTATCATACAGCCATAATTAGTTATTTGCTTAGTGGGGTATATGCAAGATAAAGTCAGAAAACATATGTGTAATTTGTAGAAAGAAGCAAAACGACCTTGCGTTGAGTCTATCTAATTACCTAAGCTGATCCAAAAACAAACTAAACGAATGTGAACTAACTTAAATAACATGGACATAAGCCTTTTAACAGTAATTAGTTATACTAATATAATGTGAAAGCGGAATGGAGAGATAATACGGAAGTATTGTTTAAACAAAGCAACATGATGCAAAGTTCTCATCCTTGGAGGGGAGTTCATACCTGCAGAGGTGGATCTTAAGTCGGCATGGGTGGCACGAATCGGTCCGGTGAGCTGCGCATGATCCAACGAGCCGCGTGGTGCTCAGGAGCGGCGAACGGCGAGGGAGAAGAGGGGCGGCTGGAAAAGCAGTGTGCCGCCGGCGGGCAGGCTGGAGGGGCGGTGGCTCAAATCATACATCAGAGACCTGTATCAACGATGCCACTGCTCCAAATAGGAGTCTAGTTACACGCTACTAACTATAGTTCCCCATATAATAAATAGTCGAATTTCTTTTGAAGACGTAGACCTCAAAATATACACATTGAGTACTCCTGTGCTGGGTAGTGACAGCGACTTGTTTCATGTGCAATGGAAATTCAGAGGTGTTCTCCAAATAAATGAAAATATTAGCTTTCTAAGAAAGAAAGAAAAGTGTGCATACACAAAGGCACAAACTATATGCACTAAATACTCGAGTTACATGTCAGCTATAGTGCTTGTTTCATGAAATGAACTGACTGAAGGGAAATCAACTGAACACAAGAAAGATAAACACACGTGAAAATAGCATAAGAATGCATGAACAGACTCTGTTCCACCGGATATGCATATTAGCCATGTAAAGCCCGATAAAAGAAATGTTGATCTGACTAATAAGACCACCACATCTAGAATAAAAGTAGTAAAGAATCCCAAGGCCAAAGCACACCCTGAACATTAACTTGCATATTGTTGGCAGCAAAAAAGTAGAACTACCAAAATCAACCCAATAACTAATTAGGCCAAACACTATAGGAGGCAAACATGTTTATAGCTAACAATAGTTTGCATTCATAGGGACAACCAATCTCTAACTTAGTACCCTATATTGTACAACCATGCATGTCATCTCAAAGACCATTCAGGTGTATTCATGTCATGCTTGAAATATATATCTGTTACTACATGGACAAAACACTGGTATGGGAGAGAAGAAATCTTTACATAAGAAAGAGAAGAAATCCTGAACAGACTAAATCAAGGACCAACAACAAACAATAAAAGATCAAGAACAACGTATATGCAGTAAAGGTATAAGAGAGAAGAAATCATAAACACTGGAGCATAAGTAAGCAACACCTTTAAATACAAATAAAAAGGGTTCGGTGTTCATTGCATAGTGGGCTCAGATTCACCTTTCCTCGGTCACTACCCCCATCATCTCTTATCACCAGATCAATCTATTTATACAATGGAGCTGCCCTGGTTATCACTCAACAAGAATGACCATCCAATGACAGATCAATAGGTATCACGGGATCAAAAAAGTGAAAGGATCGATATAGTTGACTAGAGGGGGGGTGAATAGGCAACTAACAATTTTTAGCTTTTCTTTACCAAATTAAACTTTGCATCAAAGTAGGTTGTCTAGAAATGCAACTAGGTGAGTGCTACCTCTTGAGCACTGCGTTGGTTTTCCCTTGAAGAGGAAAGGGTGATGCAGCAAAGTAGCATAAGTATTTCCCTCAGTTTTTGAGAACCAAGGTATCAATCCAGTAGGAGGCTATGCTCGAGTCCCTTGCACCTACACAAACAAATAAGAACCTTGCAACCAACACGATAAAGGGGTTGTCAATCCCTTCACGGCCACTTGCAGAAGTGAGATCTGATAGAGATGATAAGATAATATTTTTGGTATTTTTGTGATAAAGATTAAAATTAAAGAAGGCAAAATAAACGGTAATGGAAATAATGGTAGATTAATATGATAGAGAATAGACACGGGGGCCATACGTTTCACTAGTGGCTTCTCTCAAGATAGCATAAGTATTACGATGGGTGAACAAATTACTGTCGAGCAATTGATAGAATTGAGCATAGTTATGAGAATATCTAGGTATGATCATGTATATAGGCATCACGTCCGTGACAAGTAGACCGACTCCTGCCTGCATCTACTACTATTACTCCACACATCAACTGCTAAGCATGCATCTACAGTATTAAGTTCATAAGAACAGAGTAACGGTTTAAGCAAGATGACATGATGTAGAGGGATAAACTCATGCAATATGATATAAACCCCATCTTTTTATCCTCGATGGCAACAATACAATACGTGTCGCTTCCCCTCATCACACCGGGATCGAGCACCGCAAGATTGAACCCAAAGCTAAGCACTTCTCCCATTGCAAGAAAGATCAATCTAGTAGGCCAAACCAAACTGATAATTCGAAGAGACTTGCAAAGATAACCAATCATACAAAAAAAATTCAAAGGAGATTCAAATTTTGTGCATAGATAATCTTGATCATAAATCCACAATTCATTGGATCTCGACAAACACACCGCAAAACAAGATTACATCGAATAGATCTCCAAGAGAATCGAGGAGAACTTTGTATTGAGATCCAAAGAGAGAGAAGAAGCCATCTAGCTAATAACTATGGACCCGAAGGTCTGAGGTAAACTACTCACACATCATCGGAGAGGCTATGGTGTTGATGTAGAAGCCCTCCGTGATCAATGCCCCTTCAAGTGAGCGCCTAAAAGGCCCCAAGATGGGATCTCACGTGCATGTAAGGTTGCGACGGTGGAATTAGGTTTTCGTGGTGCTCCTCGATGATTTGGGGGTACGTAGGTATATATAGGAGGAAGAAGTAGGTCGGTGGAGCCACGAGGGGCCCACGAGGGTGGAGGGCGTGCCCAGGGGGTAGGCGCGCCTGTAAGTGCATCTAGTGCCCCTTAGTGATTTTGGTGTATTGAAGACTTATAGGTTAAGGGAATAATGTGTTTGTGAGTGTACACAGTGTCTATAAGTCTATGAGGAGTTTGATATTTACAGAGAAAGTCGACCCTAAAAATGAAGTTCTTCGATCAAGACTTTGATATTCTCAAGACTTTACAAGACTTTGAAAGTGAAGAAATTGGTGTGACCTTGAAGACTTGGTATTCATTTGAGGAAGATGAAGCGTGAAGACTTTTGTTTTTGTAGTTTCGCTTTTCTATTTCTTGAGTCATAGGAAACACCGTCATCGTTAAAGGGGTCGAGGAAATACTAAGGAAAAATTTCCATGTGATGCTAAACTCAAAATCCTACACCTACCAATCCCTTCGAGTGAAGCCTTTGAAATCTCATACAGCTCACCAATTTCTTCAAAGGATGAGATGAAGTTCTTCTTGTCGCTGAGGAATTTATTCTGACTGAGGAGTTAGGAATTCGCCAGTGCGGATTGCCTACACAATGAGGAACATGATAGCCCTGAGGAATTTGAGAGTCAAATTTCCGACCATTGCTGTGCTGCGCGCCAGCTGTCCCAAAATATCTTATCCACCTAACGCTCATATTATTGAAGGGCATTTATGTCTTATCATGTCGGGCTGCTCCCTAGGCTATAAATAGCCGCTCCCTACAACCACTAGCTGGTTGGTTGGTCCGAGAGAACTTGACACTTGTCATTTGAGAGCAACCCATCCTCTGAGGACTTTGAGCGAAAATCATCGAGTGAGGAAAAACCCAAAAACCAAACCCCTATAAACCCAAAGTGATGAGCATCATCAAGATATTGATCCTGTGGATCCGACGCTTGTTACCTTTGAAGACTGTGCTTCTTCCAGACGGTTAGGCGCCATGGTCTAGAGCATCCAAGAGGAATTGTGGATCGCCGAGTGACCAAGTCTGTGAAGGTTTGGAAGCCGCTCAAGACTTACCACAGTGATTGGACGAGGTCTGTGTGACCTTAGTTCAAGGAGAATACGGTGAGGACTTGGTGTCCCGAGCTGCGTGCTTTCGCCGATCGGGTGTCCGGATCTGTGTCCTCGAGTTTAAATACTCAGCCGCTCCAACCAGACGTATAACCGAGACAGCAGCTTGAACTGGTCTACCAAATCATTGTCTTCACCAACCTAATCGGTTCTATTTCCTCAACTCTTTCATTTCCTCATTCTTGTGTTGAGTGTTCGTTCATATCTGTGTTTGAAGACTTTGATCAAGACTTTCTCAATTTCTTCAGCCAATTTCTTCATCTGCTTGTCTTCATCTTGTGTTATCCTGTGTTTACGCTTTCATGCATTCTTTGATTGTCTTCATTTCATCATGATGACCATGTCCGCATTCTCTTATGCTTACTTCGAGTACTTATTCATTGCAAGTAGTTCTTCACTTAGGAATTTCCTCACCGCTAATTCCTCATTGAAGAATTCATAAAATCGCCTATTCACCCCCCTCTAGTCGATATAACGACTTTCAATTGGTATCGAGCAAGGTACTCCTTGTTCGTGTGATTTTGGTTTAACCACCGGAGTTTTAGTTATGTCGACCGCAGTATGATCAAGGTCTCACCGGGTGTCCTACCTTGATGGGACGGACTACCCCTTTCGAAGAACAAGATGCGAATGCATCTTGAGGCAATTGACAACGATCTCGGTATGTTGTGGAAAATGGTGTTCCTCTGTCACACCTTCTCGAATGCTGCCGATGTGAACAGATTCAAGCAACTCGATTCTCAAGCGAAGAATATCATATGTGGCCATCTGAGCAAAGGACAATATGGAAGAGTGAGTGCTTTGGAAACTGCTAAGCTCATCTGGGACAGGCTGTCCAAAGTAAATGAAGGAGTCTCAACTCAGCGTGATTCTTGAGTTGATGTTCTTCGCAATCTCTTCAACCGCTTCAAAAGACTCGACAACGAAAATGTTCAACAAACCTTCGATCGCCTCATCGACATCTCAAATGAGCTTCAAGCGCTTGGTGCCAATCGACATCACCGACCATGAGGTGGTGAAGAAATTGTTGAGATCGCTTGATTCCTCATTTGATACTCGCACTAATGATACAAGAGCGTCTTGACTACAAGTCACTTGATCCAAATGATATCCTCAAGAGGCTAAATACTCATGAGTTCCACTTGTGAAAAGAGAGATCTCTATGGTTCTAGCTATGGGAAATCACGTGCCACAAGGCCAAGGCGTGTCTCGAATCTGATTGTGAAGACTCGTAGTAGCCTTGGAGATCCTCAAGAATTGAGCCAGAGCTAGCACCGCCGTGAAGAAATTCCGAAGTTCTCAAGACGTGGTCGCTGGAAAATCCTCAAGGAGCAAAGTGATTCCTCATCCAAAGGACTATAAGAGAAGACTTTGCCACAAATGCAAGAAACCTGGTCACTACATTCAAGATTGTCCTCGTGGGAAAAGGAATTAAAGAAGAAGAAATACAAGGATTACAGCTTTGATGATGCTAAGAAGAAGAAGAAGAAGAAATCGTCAAATCTTCATCATCAAAATCCTCAAAGCCTTCTTCTCACAAGAAGAGCAGCTCCAAGAAGGCTCGGGCATTCATTGGCAAGGAAATGGACTCAAGCTGAATCGAGGAACATGAGGAAGAGGAGGCATCGAAGAATCTGAGTCCAGTGTGGCGAGTCGGCTCTCGCCATCGCTTTCGTCGACAAGTCCGTCTTCAACTCAAGAAAATGAACTCACCAAAAAAGCTGATGAAGATAGTGATGACTACGCTCCCACCTTTTGCTTCATGGCAAAGGGTGCCAAGGTACTCAAATATACCTCCTCTGAATCTAGTGAAAATAAATCTGATGAAGATCTAAAGCCCAGCTACTCAAAACTTGCTAAGATTGCTGTAAAACAACAAAGGGCTTTTGAAAAGGTTCAAAACATGCTAGATAAAAGTGATGATATGTTGGGTGAAGAAATGGATTGCACTAAAGCCCTGACTGAAAATCTTCAGAGACTTCAGTCTAGGCTTGACAGCCTTCAAGGTCATCATAACACTCTCTTGTCTGATCATGAGAAACTTTCTTATGAATTTCTTCAAAGAAAGCAAGATCTTGAGAAGCTAAGAGTGAGTTATGAAGATCTTCGTAAGGAGCGCGATTCATTACTTGCTCAACAAATCAGCGCTTCTCGTGAAGAATTTGTTCCTCCATGCTTAAAGTGCATTGAACGTGAATCGCTAATTCTTCACCGAATGTTCAAATGCTTCAAATGTTACAAATTCTTCACCGCCTCTGCTATCACTAATTCCTCATCTCAAGACATTGCTAGTATCACCGACGATGCGAGGTTGAAGGAATTGTACATGACAGCATGTACAAAAGCCTCAAAGGGCATCGACTCTTTGTGATGTGCTTAAAAGCAGATCCTCAACAGAACCCTAGGAAAGAGGGTATTGCCTTTGAGAGGAAACTCAATGCTGATGGAACATATTGAAGCCCGAGCAAGACCAAAACCTCATGGGTTGTCGCAAAGGGACCTCCAGCTTGATCCAACAAACTTATCCGGCTTTACATGTGAATCTCCTCATTCTTCCGATGAGTCATTTGACTCAACTATAAACTGTTCAAAAATCATAATGGTGAAGTATTTGCTAGATATGTTGGCACTAATCGCAGAACGGTTCCCTTATGAAGAAAATCTGGTTCCCAAGAAGTGCCTTGAAAGTCTTCAGGTGAATGTCCTCATGACACCACCTGTGAAGAAAAGGAACCCCAGATCAAACTCTTCATATGGACCAAATTCTTCATATGGATCCAAGTCCTCATACGGACCAAATTCCTCACATGGATCAAAGTCCTCATATGATTATCATTGTGCTAACAACTCTGTTTCACAGGGTAGAGCTAAGGGCTATGAATATGTGCATTATTCTTCAAACCAATATGTTCATAAGTCTTCGAAGAATTTCTCTGCTTATTCATATGCTTACCCTAACCCCTCTTATGTGAAAAGAAATGGATTGGCCTCTATGCCACCATTCTCATATGGAGCTCGCAGAGTGATGAACTCTTTGCCACCCCTTCAGATGTGGGTGGTGAAGAAAAGAACTAATCTCTTCTCGAGGTCAGCCTCCAAACGTGCTTTAACGTCTCAAGAATTTGTTGGGGCCCGATAAAAGTGCTCGAAAGGACGCAGCTAATCATGAAGAAATGAACTTTCATTTCACACGCCCTCATACCGCTTATCTCGTTATATTGCTCGATGAAATTCATCGATGAAATTGATATCATATTCTTCACCGATGAAGTATATGAGATCGTAAGTTGCACTAATTCATCCGCAGGATGATCAACCCAAAGCCAATGAGTGGGTCCTCGATTGTGGATGCACAAATCACATGACCGGTGACAAGAATCTATTGATGGATGCTCCTTATCACCGCCACATCTCAAGCATATCATCTTTGGCCGACAAAGGCAAAAGTTAGGTATTGGGTCTTGGTAAGGTTACGATCTCTAAGGACATACACATGGACAAAGTCATGCTTGTTGAGTCCTTAGGATACAACCTCATGTCAGTCTCAATGCTTTGTGATCTTGATATGGTTGTTGTCTTTGGAAAGTATCGTTGTGTTGTGATCGTGGAAGCTGACAATTCCAAAGTCTTCGAAGGCTTTAGGAGAGGAGACTTGTATATTGTTGATTTCTCTACAGGACCACAACCAGCCGTGTGTCTACTTGCAAAAGCTTCAGAAGGTTGGCTATGGCATCGGCGACTTGGTCACGCAGGCATGAGGAATTTGCACACGCTTGCGAAGAAGAAGCATGCCATTGCCATTTTGCAGGAAGTCTTCAAACGATTTTCCTCGAGGGCTTCAACTAACTTTGGTGTGAAGATCACACACATCAGGAGTGACAATGGAACTGAGTTCAAGAATTCCGGTCTTGATGCCTATCTTGATGAACTTGGTATTACTCATGAGTTATCTGCTCCCTATACTCCTCAGCAAAATGGCGTCGTGGAGCGCAAGAACAGAACTCTTGTTGAGATGGCTCGCACTATGCTTGATGAATATAAAATGCCTCGTCGTTTTTGGATTGATGCAATTGATACCGCGTGCCACATCATCAACAGAGTATATCTTCACAAATTCTTCAAGAAGACTGCCTATGAACTCCTCACTGACAAGAAACCCAATGTGAGTTATTTCAAAGTCTTCGGTGCTAAATGTTGGATCAGAGATCCTCATCACAATTGTAAATTTGCACCGAAAGCACATGAAGGTTTTATGCTTGGTTACGGAAAGGACTCGCACACCTACAGAGTCTTCAACATCGCTCTTCACAAGATTGTTGATATGTAGATGTGCGGTTCGATGAAACTAATGGCTCGCAAAGAGAGCACCTACCTTCCGTGTTAGATGAACCATCACCGAGGAATCTATCAAGTTCAAGGCAACCGAGGATGTCATTCCTCTTCAAGAATCTGCTGAAGAATTCATTCCTCAGACGCTGAAGAACGCCGAAATGATGCACTCAAGATAATGCTGAAGAAAATGCTGATCAAATTCCTCGATGACAACCAGCTCATCCTCGCATTGCAAAAGAAGTGCAAGTTGACAAGATCATCAATGAAATTGAAACACCAGGTCCTCTCACATGCTCAAAAGCTTCACATTTATCTAACTTTTGTGGGCACTGTGCTTTGTCTCTATCACAGAGCCCACTAAGGTAGATGAAGCATTTCTGGAGCCTGAGTGGATTCAGGCAATGCAAGAAGAATTACATCGAGCTCAACAATGTCTGGGAACTGGTCAAACGTCCAGATCCTCGCAAGCATAATATCATTGGCACAAAGTGGATCTACCGCAACAAGCAAGATGAAAATGGCCTTGTGGTGAGGAATAAGGCACGACTTGTAGCTCAAGGCTACACACAGGTTGAAGGAATTGATTTCGATGAAACTTTTGCACTGTTGCTAGACTTGAGGCTATTCAGATACTACTTGCTTATGCTAACCATCATAATATCACTTTATATCAAATGGATGTGAAAAGTGCATTCCTCAATGGTAAGCTTGAGGAAGAAGTATATGTTGCTCAACCCCTGTGTTTTGAAGATCCAAAGAATCCCGACAAAGTCTTCAGACTCAACAAGACCCTCTATGGTCTCAAACAGGCCCCACGGGTGTGGTATGATACATTGAAGGAATTCTTCGTGAAGAATGGCTTCACACCCGGTTCACTCGACCCTACTCTCTTTACTAAATCATATGATGGTGAACTGTTTGTGTGCCAAATATATGTTGATGATATTATCTTTGGCTGTCTCGACCAACGTTATAGTGATGAATTTGCCTATATGATGAGTGAAGAATATCAAATATCTATGATGGGAGAGTTGAAATTCTTCTTAGGTCTTCAAATTCACAACAACACAATGGCATATTCATATCTCAGAGAAATACCTCAAAGATGTCCTCAAGAAATTGGCATGCAAGATTGCAAAGGCATCAAAATTCCTATGCCCACAAATGGCCATCTATGCAATCGATGAAAATGGTATTGACTTCTATCACAAGGTATACCGCCCATGATTGGTTCTCTATTGTACTTATGTGCATCTAGGCCGATATAATGCTTAGTGTTTGCATGTGTGCCCGATTTCAAGCTACACCAAGGAATCACACCATAAGGCTGTGAAGCATATTCTTCGATATCTAGCTCACACACCAACACTAGGATTATGGTACCCCAAGGGCTCTACTTTTGATCTCATTGATATTCGACTCGACTATGCTTTGGTGATCGTGGACCGCAAGTCAACATCTGGTACTTGTCATTTCCTCGACGATCTTTGGTCCATTGGTCCTCGAAGAAACAGAATGTGTATCACCGCTCATCATGGAAGCTGAATACATTCTGTTGGCTCTTGTTGTGCTCAATTGCTGTGGATGAAGCAAACTCTCAAGGACTACGGCATCAACGTGAAGAATGTGCCTCTCTACTGTGACAATGAGAGTGCCATCAAGATTGATCACAACCCAGTTCAGCACTCGAAGACAAAGCACATTAAGATTCGTCATCATTTTCTTCGTGATCATGTGTTGAAGGGCGACATCTCCATCGAGCATGTGAAGACTGAAGAACAGCTAGCCGATATCTTCACAAAGCCCTTAGATGAGAAGAGATTTAGCAAGTTGCGGTGTGAGCTAAATATCTTAGAATCTTCGAATGTTCTTTGAAAAGGACACACATCCTGACACTTATGCAAAATTGATGGCTTAGATGTGAAACACATGAAGAAACGTTTTTCTTCAATCAATGAAGAATAACACTCAAGTGTGATGAAATTAATGAAGAATTTGATTCTCAGAACCCTACGACAATTGTACGCGGTGTCTGAAATCATCATTCTTATACGGTGGGTCACGCCACCACTAAAATTGAAAATCTTCAATTTGAGTTTTTCCTTAGTTTTGAAATTCTTCAGTTTTTCAAATTCTTCAACTTTGCAAAATCTTCACTGTTTCCGTCGTCTTTCTTCATTGACTATATATGGGTTTATGTCCTCTACAGCATTCACTTATGGCTATTTCTTCAAGTTGCTTTTTCTTCTAAGTGAATGTGATTGGACCCTTCCCCCTCTATGCTATACTCAACCCAAGCTATTCACAAATTCTTCATGTGCGTTCTATTTGAAACTCGTTCAAAATCTTCACTGTGTCCTTGTCAGCTGAAGAAATTGCGAACAGAACTTTTAACTGATCTTATCCAAACTTTCGTTTTTGCCGCTCAAACCGTTCCGCATCCCACGATAGATTTATCTATTCACCAACGATCTAACACAATCTCCACTTTTCAGTACGTGGGTGACACATGTCATGAGAATGTGAAGGGTCAGGGGCACGTTCGTCCCAAATCTTCGGGCGAACAGTTTTTCACCGTGGCTATATATACCCCCTCTCCCCTTCCTCACTTCCTTTACTTCGCTCGACCGCTCTCTCTCTCACTCGAGATTCTCGAACCCTAGCGCCGCCGCTACTCCATCGTCGCCGGTGAGGAAGAGCTTCACCGCCGACCTCGTCGCCGTCGTACTCAGCCGACCGTGGAAATCTTCACTCCGCCAGAAGTAGCTGTCTTCCTCCGCCGAGTTAGGGCGTGGGAGATCTGAATCGATTTAACTTCTAATCTACACTTCTCGGTTAAATCGTGTTCTTGATTCGTAATTAAAAGTTACTTTTATTACTCGCTTTGATTCTCAAACCTTCCTGAAAATCTTCAAAGGTGTTTATTCTTCAAATCTTCACATATATGAACACCTCAAACAAAATATGCTCTTGATTTGTTTCTCTAAGCAATGCTTTTCTTCAAGACTCCTCAATTGTGTGGATCCTCGATCTATACAACTCGAACCTAAGACAAAGATCGCTTAGTGAAATTCTTCAAGGCTCATCCGTCAAATTCCTCAAACTAGTTCTTTTTAAAAACCTTCGAGAACGAGATATGACCTCTCCAAATTCCTCGCAACTATACTCTGCTCACGGTACTCATGTCCGCCGCTGAATCACTAGGTTCTCATCAACTTTACTCATTTGCAGCTGCCTCGAAGAAAAGTTGCATACTTCTTCAGAGAATTCGATTGTTCAAATTCCTCACCAAGAATATGGCGTAAGGAAAGAAGCCACGTAAAGGAGGAAATAGGCCTGAGGTCATGACTGTGTTTGAGATTCCCGAGGACATCTATGCTGATTATTGCACACTGATGAAGCCAAGTTTGGCAAAGAAAATAAAAATCAGCGCAAGGTGCGATTCAAAGGATTGAAAGGAGATGGGCAAGGGAATGGAGGGAGTACAGATATGTTACTCCAAAGTACATGAAGAAATTCGCTCAATCCTCCATGCCCAAGAGCTCCATTGGCACTGGTCAAGAAGTCGACTCCACCAAAGATCAAGCGTGGTGAGGACTTTCTGAAGAATGGGCCAAGCACCAAACCAAATTGGCAAGACAAGCCAACGAGGCAAGTGAGGAAATTTAATGAGGACTCACATCGTTGCTGCCATCGAGGCCTCTGTCAAGCCAAGAAAATCTATGGCAAAGAAGCCCGCACACAAGCCAAGTGCTTCACCAACAGTGCCCTCACGGCCAAGTTCCTCAGCTGTGCCCTCAAGGCCAATTCCTCATGCTGCTCCTGCTCATCCCAAATCCTCAGCTCCTACAAAGTACTCAGCAGTTCCGACAAAGTCCTCAAGACTGCAGCATCCGCCACGTGCAAAGGACTGCAGCATCTCCATTGCCTCTGTGTCTCAAAGAAGTTCCTCACCGCACCAAATTCTTCATCCGCCCAACTCTGCTGAAGACTAAGGCCACAAATGGGCGAAGTCCTCGGCCAAGTCCCAAGAAGAAATAGGTCGCCTTCCAAGAGCCACCAAGATGATGAGGCTGATGATGATGAACTTATGGAAATCATCGAGACCGACAAGAAAGGGTCATAGAGCCAAAGGCACACTGCATGCCACTCTTATTGGATCCAAGAGCGATCCTAGACTACATTGATCTCGGCACAAGGACCCAAACACTCCCATGCACGACTTCAAGTTGACACCTAGCCAAAGTCACATGTCGACTCATTTCATCCAAGAGGAGAAATGGAAATTTGATACTGCCGGAGAGATCAAGAAATCGCGAGATGTAAAAGAGAAACTGCTGAAGAAAAATGTTGTCAAGATGACAATCAAGAACTTATCAAGATGCAAAGGTGACATCAAAGCCTCAACGACAAATTTGACTCATATTATGCTGATTGGCAGGAGCCAAAGTCAGATTTGTCAATCGACAAAGAAGTTCTCAAATGTTGCAGCCCCAACGCAACAAGAAATTCCTCAGCCGGAGCCTCTGCTCGCCGATCAAGAACATGCCAAGACCGCTGATGAAGTTCAGGCTGCTGAAGACAATGCTAGTTCCAGGGCTGGTGATTCCATTCCAGCCGCTGAAGAAATTGTCAGGGCATCCACTAGTGGTGCGCCTAAAGAAACTGAAGAAGTCAGAACATCTGCATCGATTCTTGGTGAGGAAATTCAACCAGATTCCTGAGCTCCTCCTGCGCCTACACCAACTCCAATCCTTCCATCTGCATCTGATGTGAAGAAGACCAAGGCTGCAGAATGAGCTGCAGTGAAGAAAAGGAAAGCATCTGCTGCTTCAAATTCTTCAGCCCCGAAGAAGATGAAGACAATGACCAGCTCATTTGACAATCCCATTGATGCTGTTCCAATTTCCTCCATGCCATCAAAGGACCTTGTTCCTTTTGGTGAAGATTATGAGATCCCAAGCGGATCTGATGAAGAAAATCACTCTGTTGCTTCGTCGAGCAGATTGATGAAGAAATTGAAGTGGAAGCAATCCTTCAACCCCAATCATTTCCTCGCCTATGCCTCGGTTCACGGTGAAGAGGCTGGTGTTGAGGAAATTGAAGAAGATGTGGATATTGGAAGCACAACGCCAAGTGATGAACGATGACTTTTGGGAAAGTCAGCATCCAAATTCTCCACTCTTCACCCCAATCCAACAGATTCCTCGGTCCCTGCTCCAATAGTTCAAATGGGCTCAAGAAACTCATCCCACTTCATCTCAGACATGAAGAAATTCCAGCCACTAGCTCGATGAACTCCGCTGCTGCTGATCCTCGGACCGCACATGTAGAAGAACCAGAAATTCCTCAGCCTGAAGAACCTGAGATTGCGATTCCATAGGTCATGATGCAACTCACTGACACTCTAGTGCCAAAGCCAAAGAATCCATTCTCAACGAAGCAAAAGTTCAAGGCTGAAGACTTCTTTGGCGAGCATGTTTTATTCAGGGATTACAACCCATACGACTCTGCTCGCATAAGGAAGAGGCGTTTCTGGACTGCTAGTCAAGCCAACTTCTATTCCTCTGTGCTCTTCAACAAAGACAAAGTCTTCGATCATGCACATATTCCTCATGTGGACATGGAATCTCCGCCGGCTTCGAGCCAGTCCTCGTGTTCTTCACGATGCAGACTTCTGAATTTCTGCATCGACATCTGTGGATTGGAATGAAGAACTCATTCTTCAATTCTATGCGGTGCTGCACATCACCGAGATCTCAAGATGTGAACTCATGGGTGTTGGATGGATGTCTAAAATACTCACTACAAGGCACCAAAGAATCTGAATTGCTTCGTGCCCTCCCACTCGATCCTCCCTTGATGGTGCTCGTTGTATCTACAACGAACCTGAGCTTTCAAATCACTACATGCAAGTGCTGATGAAGCCTTTGAAGCCCGGACAGGAACCTCGAACCAAATTCCTCGTCAAGGAATTACTATATGTGCCTCGAACTTTCTATCGGATTCTGACGAAGACAATGAGTCCTATCAAAGGCCACGACTCAAATGATGAAGAAGTCGTTGGCATCAAGAAGAATATGCTTTTCAATATCATTCATGGCATTCCCGTCAACTTCCATGATTTCTTCATGAGGACTCGCAAACATTGCTATGTCACCTTTTGAGTGAAGCCTTATGCACCATGGATTATGAGGTTCATCGACAAGGTCTTCACTAATTACAAGGCGATACTCAATCACTGCAGCTACTTGCCTCCAATTGAAGTCCTCAAACAGGACATTTTCCTCACCGATGACAAGGGCAAGGCTATCACAGATAGATGAGGGCATTCGTCCATTGGATGGTCAATTTCGCAAAGCTGCATCCTACTCCACCAATGATGACTCGCCACACATGACTCGCCGCCAATACCTCAGCCAAGCAAAATCCTCAAGCCACAAAGACCTGTGGTGATGACTGATCGTGAGTTACTCCTCGGTCTTCATCGGAAGGTTGATCGCAATCATAAATGGGTCAAGCGTCGGTTTGGTTCAATTCTTCACAACATGACCTCTACTCACAATGCAAAGAAGAAAACCAATACTACCTCCATGAAACCTTCAACCGCACTGGCTGTTCTTTCTAATGTCTACAGCGGAAGAACTCAAGACAATGGGTCTCAAGGAAGACTTTGACTGGTCTGCACCTCCACCAAGAAATACAAGATGTTCAAAGTTCCTTCCTTGGTGGCCAGCTCCTATTCTTCATCGCGAGACACCGATGAAAATGAAGACTTGGGCGACATCAAGTAGGCCCTACTACGACAACCGACCCCAACAACGCCGGCGCTCCTTCATCAACTTGAAATTCTTCAGGCGTTAGTCCTCGCCGATCCTTTTGGTCATTCGATGACAAAGGGGAGAAATGTGAGTTAGTCTTCAAGCGGGTCTATTATATGGGCAATTTTTTGCTAAGTTACAACTCTCGTTCTTCTGAAACTTTATTGGATCGAGTTGTAATCTTAAACCCGATGGTGCTCGATACTTTTGATGTGTTCCTCTGCATGCTTATTCCTCATTATATGTTAATACACACATGTTTGAACTACATCACCACCATATTTCATCATGCATTTCAAATTCTTCATATTATATGTCAAATGCGTGTATGAATTACAAGATATAGGGGGAGATCTCCATGATTCAACTCTTCAAATGTGCATTGCCTCAAAAGCAAATTCCTCACTATGCACATCTTCAGGGGGAGTTCTTCTATATTTTGCAATCAAATTCCTCAATATCAGTATTTACACTTCATATGTTTATCCCCGTTGAAAACTTAACCTATATTGTCATCAATCACCAAAAAGGGGGAGATTGTAAGTGCATCTAGTGCCCCTTAGTGATTTTGGTGTATTGAAGACTTATAGGTTAAGGGACTAATGTGTTTGTGAGTGTACACATGTCTATAACTCTATAAGGAGTTTGATATTTATAGAGAAAGTCGACCCCTAAAAATGAAGTTCTTCGACTGAAGACTTTGATATTATGAAGACTGTCTGAAGACTTTGAAAGTGAAGAAATTGGTGTGACCTTGAAGACTTGGTATTCATTTGAGGAACATGAAGCGTGAAGACTTTTGTTTTCATAGTTTCGTTTTCTCTTTCTTGAGTCATAGGAAACACCGTCTTTGTTAAAGGGGTCGAGGAAATACTAAGGAAAAATTTCCATGTGATGCTCAACTCAAAATCCTACACCTACCAATCCCTTCGAGTGAAGCCTTTGGAAATCTCATATAGCTCAGTCAATTTCTTGAAAGGATGAGACGAAGTTCTTCAGTCACCGAGGAATTTGTTCTCGACCGATGAGTTAGAAATTCGCCAAAGGCGGATTGCCTACACATGAGGAACATGATAGCCCCGAGGAATTTGAGAGTCAAATTTCCGACCGTTCTTTGTCTTCTTGGCCACCTGTCCCAAAATATCTTATCCACCTAACGGTCATATCATTGAAGGGCATTTATGTCTTATCATGTCGGGATGCTCCCTAGGCTATAAATAGCCGCCTCCTACAACCACTAGCTGGTTGGCTGCTCGAGAGAACTTGACACTTGTCATTTGAGAGCAACCCATCCTCCGAGGACTTTGGCGAAAATCATCGAGTGAGGAAAACCCAAAACCAAACCCCTACAAACCCAAAGTGATTGAGCATCACTGAAGAGATTGATCCTGCATGGATCCGACGCTTGTTACCTTTGAAGACTGTGCTTCTTCCAGACGGTTAGTCGTCATGGTCTAGAGCATCCAAGAGGAATTGTGGATCGCCGAGTGACCAAGTCTGTGAAGGTTTGGAAGTCGCCTGAAGACTTACCACGAGTGATTGGGCGAGGTCTGTGTGACCTTAGTTCAAGGAGAATACGGTGAGGACTTGGTGTCCCGAGCTGCGTGCTTTCGGCGATCGGGTGTCCGGACTGTGTCCTCGAGTTTAAATACTCAGCCGCTCAACCAGACGCATAACCGAGACAAAGAGCTTGGAACTGGTCTACCAAATCATTGTCTTCACCAACCTAACTGGTTCTATTTCCTCAACTCTTTCATTTCCTCATTACTGTGTTGAGTGTTCGTTCATATCTGTGTTTGAAGACTTTGACTGAAGACTTTCTCAATTTCTTCAGTTCAATTTCTTCAGTCTGTTTGTCTTCATCTTGTGATATCCTGTGTTTACGTTTTTTGTACTCTTTGATTGTCTTCAATTCATCATGATGACCATGCCCGCATTCTCTTATGCTTACTTCTGAGTACTTATTCCGCTGCAAGTAGTTCTTCACTTAGGAATTTCCTCACCGGCTAATTCCTCATTGAGAATTCATAAAAATCGCCTATTCACCCCCCCTCTAGGCGATATAACGCACTTTCAGCGCCCCCCTGCCTCGTGGCTTCCTCGTTGGTTGCTTGACGTCCACTCCAAGTCCTCTGGATCACGTTTGTTCCAAAAATAACTCTCGCAAAGGTTTCATTCCGTTTGGACTCTGTTTGATATTCTTTTTCTGCGAAACACTGAAATAGGAAAAAAAAACAGCAATTTGGGCTGGTGATACGTCTCCAACGTATCTATAATTTATGAAGTATTCATGCTATTATATTATCCTTCTAGGATGATTTATATGCATTTATATGCTATTTTATATGATTTTTGGGACTAACCTATTAACCTAGAGCCCAGTGCCAATTTCTGTTTTTTCCTTGTTTTTGAGTTTTACAGAAAAGGAATACCAAACGGAGTCCAATTGACGTGCCAATTTTTGATGATTTTTTATGGACCAAAAGAAGACCCCGGAGCAAAAGAGTTGGGCCAGAAGAGTCCCGGGCCGTCCACGAGGGTGGGGGGCGCCCCCGCTGGGCGCGTGGGCCTGCCTCGTGGACGACTCGGGAACCTCCTTGATGTGAGACCTATGCCAAAAATTCCTATAAATATGGAAACCTCCAGAAAATAACATAGATCGGGAGTTCCGCCGCCGCAAGCCTGTGTGGCCACCGAAAACCAATCTAGACCCGTTCCGGCACCCTGCCGGAGGGGGGGTCCCTCTCCGGTGGCCATCTTCATCATCTCGGCGCTCTCCATGATGAGGAGGGAGTAGTTCACCCTCGGGGCTGAGGGTATGTACCAGTAGCTATGTGTTTGATCTCTCTCTCTCTCTCTCTCTCTCTCTCTCTCTCTCTCTCTCTCGTGTTCTTGATTCGACACGATCTTGATGCATCGCGAGCTTTGCTATTATAGTTGGATCTTATGATGTTTCTCCCCCTCTACTCTCTTGTAATGGATTGAGTTTTCCCTTTGAAGTTATCTTATCGGATTGAGTCTTTAAGGATTTGAGAACACTTGATGTATGTCTTGCATGTGCTTATCTGTGGTGACAATGAGATATTCACGTGATCTACCTGATGTATGTTTTGGTGATCAACTTGCGGGTTTAGTGACCATGTGAACTTATGCATAGGGGTTGGCACACGTTTTTGTCTTGACTCTCTGGTAGAAACTTTGGGGCACTCTTTGAAGTACTTTGTGTTGGTTTGAATAGATGAATCTGAGATTGTGTGATGCATATCGTATAATCATACCCACGGATACTTGAGGTGACATTGGAGTATCTAGGTGACATTAGGGTTTTGGTTGATATGTGTCTTAAGGTGTTATTCTACTACGAACTCTATGATAGATCGAACGGAAAGAATAGCTGCGTGTTATTTTACTACGGACTCTTGAATAGATCGATCAGAAAGGATAACTTTGAGGTAGTTTCGTACCCTACAATAATCTCTTCGTTTGTTCTCCGCTATTAGTGACTTTGGAGTGACTCTTTGTTGCATGTTGAGGGATAGTTATATGATCCAATTATGTTATTATTGTTGAGAGAACTTGCACTAGTGAAAGTATGAACCCTAGGCCTTGTTTCCTAGCATTGCAATACCGTTTACGCTCACTTTTATCGCTTATTACCTTGCTGTTTTTATATTTTCAGATTACAAATACTCATATCTATCATCCATATTGCACTTGTATCAGCATCTCTTCGCCGAACTAGTGCACCTATACAATTTACTATTGTATTGGGTGTGTTGGGGACACAAGAGACTCTTTGTTATTTGGTTGCAGGGTTGCTTGAGAGAGACTGGGGGAGTCCTGGATTAGGGGGTATCCGGACAGCCGGACTATATCCTTTGGCCGGACTGTTGGACTATGAAGATACAAGATTGAAGACTTCGTCTCGTGTCCGGATGGGACTCTCCTTGGCATGGAAGGCAATCTTGGCAATACGGATATGTGGATCTCCTTGTAACCGACTCTGTGTAACCCTAGCCCCCTCCGGTGTCTATATAAACCGGAGGGTTTAGTCCGTAGGACAACAACAATCATACCATAGGCTAGCTTCTAGGGTTTAGCCTCTACGATCTCGTGGTAGATCAACTCTTGTAATACTCATATCATCAAGATCAATCAAGCAGGAAGTAGGGTATTACTCCATCGAGAGGGCCCAACACAGGTAAACATCGTGTCCCCGCCTCCTGTTACCATCCGCCTTAGACGCGCAGTTCGGGACCCCTACTCGAGATCCGCCGGTTTTGACACCGACATTGGTGCTTTCATTGAGAGTTCCACCGTGCCGCCACCGTAAGGCTTGATGGCTCCTTCGATCATCGGTAATGATGCGGTCCAGGTGAGGTCTTCCTCCTGGACGAGATCTTTGTATTCGGCGGCGCATCATGGGCCAACTCGCTTGGCCATCTGGAGCAGATCGAGAGCTACGCCCCTGGCCACCAGGTCAGGTTCGGAAACTTGAATTACACTGCAGACATCCACGGAGACTTGATCTTCGACGGATTCGAGCCCATGTCAGGTGTGCCGCACGATCACGACGAGCATGATTCAGCTCTGCCATTGGACAGTGTTCGAGAGATCGCACCTGCAACTACTCCGGCCCTCGATCCGGAGAAAATTGCGCCATCTGAGGACGGGTGGATAGACCCCGCCTTAGAAGCTGCACTCTCAGCAACGATAGAGCCGAATACTGACTTTACCCCTCGCGAGAGCTGTGCTGCCGAACCATTGGATTCGTCCCCGGCCACGGGCTCCGAACCGCCCGCGTCCATGCCTGTCAAATCCAATTGGCACCGATCATGGAGTTTACCTCCACGGATATCTTTCAGCACTCACCCTTCGGCGATGTGCTAAATTCGTTAAAGTCTCTCTCCTTGTCAGGAGAATCTTGGCTGAACTATGTCCAGCTAGAATGGGATGCGGACGGCGAAGAAATTCGCTGCCCACCCACCACCCACTTAGTAGCCACTGTCGATGATTTAACCGACATGCTCGACCTCGACTCCGAAGACATCGACGGTATGGACGACGATGCAGAGATTTATCAGAACCACCGCCCACGTATGCTGGACCTCCACTTCATCACATGACATATACATGGTGGATACACCCAAAGAAAACAATGACGAGGAAAGGGAAGAAGCAACGAAGAACAGCTCCATCGAGAAGCAAACAAAGCATTGACGTAGGCGCCGCGCTAAACCCCGCCTCGGCAAAAACAGCGATAACAGTGAAAGAGAAAACAACACCCCGGTCGACTCTAGAGGAAACGACGACCACACTGACCCAGCAGCAGAGCGCGATGAAGGCGCAAAAGGCGAACATAGTACCGATCGGATGTGCGAACAAGGCGACGCCGAGGATAAAACCCACCAACCTCCCTCCGAGGAGGAAAACAGTCCGGACGAAGATGCACACATCATCCCGGAAAGGCACTTGGAAGAAGAGAACCTCCGTAGAAGGCTTATTGCCATAGTGAGGAGTCTAAAGGAGCAGAAGAAAAGGCTTAAGGCCGCGCAGAATACGCTCAACAGTAGATGGAACAAAGTGCTTGCCAACGAAGGAAAATATGGTGGTAGTTACCACACGAAGAGCTATCCAAAGCGCAAGCTATTGCCCGAATTCGACGACGAGGCCTCAGAGCCCATACAGCCGAAAAACAAAACGGCCAACCGGTCGGATCAACCACCTCGGTGGCCGAGATAGAGCGGCTAACAAGGCCACACATAAGTCAACACACGATCTACGTGAGGACTTGCGCCAAAAATCCAGTATGACAAGATCCATCTATGGATCTAGGAAGCGCGCTACGGAAAAAAATCAACACCGAATACCACAACCGTCTGAACGCCATGCCACATCTAAATATAGGGGTGCCGCACACCCCCTATGTTTCACCGATGAGGTGCTGGACCATGAATTTCCAGAAGGATTCAAACCAGTGAACATAGAGGCGTACGACGGGACCACAAACCATGGGGTCTGGATTGAGGACTTTATCCTCCATATTCATATAGCTCGCGGAGACGATCTCCACGCCATCAAGTACTTGCCCCTCAAGCTCAAAGGACCAGCTCGGCACTGGCTGAAAAGCCTCCCCGAAAACTCAATTGGAAGTTGGGAGGAGCTTGAGGATGCTTTCCGGGCTAATTTTCAAGGGACTTATGTCCGACCTCCGGATGCAGACGATTTAAGTCATATACTTCAACAGCCCGGAGAGTCAGCCCAAAAACTTTGGAACAGGTTCCTCACTAAGAAGAACCAAATCATCGACTGCCCGGACGCCGAAGCATTAGCAGCTTTCAAACACAGCATCCAAGACAAATGGCTCGCCAGACACCTCGGCCAAGAAAAACCTAGAACAATGTCAGCCCTAGCAAGCCTCATGACCCGCTTTTGCGTGGGCGAGGATAGCTGGTTAGCCCGCAGTAGCACCAGCGACCCAAGCACATCCGAAGTCAGGGATGGCAATGGAAAACCACGATGCAGTAAAAGCAAGTGTCGAAATACAGAAGACAGCCCAGACAATACGGTGGTAAACGCCGGATTCAGGGGCTCTCGACCAGGTCAAAGGAAGAAGCCTTCTAAAGGCAGCAGAGATGGGCTGTCCGGCCTAAACAAGATTCTAGACAAACTATGTCAGATTCATGGCACCCCCGAAAAACCTGCAAATCACACCCACAGAGAATGCTGGGTCTTCAAGTAGGCCGGTAAGCTAAACGCCGAGCACAAGGGGAGGGGGACACCAAGTGAAGACGAGGACGAGCCTCGCCAGCAAAGC
Organism: Aegilops longissima; assembly: GCA_021605205.1. NCBI lineage: Eukaryota > Viridiplantae > Streptophyta > Magnoliopsida > Poales > Poaceae > Aegilops > Aegilops longissima. The sequence goes on from CM038677.1 coordinate 178,429,058, forward strand.
ACTGAGGGACAGAAAAAATTCCCACCAGAGGTTAAAACAGTAAACGTGGTACATGTGATGAAGAGGAGAAGCAAACCTGCACTCCAAGACACACACGCCTTAGAGCCCGTCACCACTAAGTTCAACCCCTGGTTGGCCTGCCCGATCACTTTTGATCGCAGGGATCACCCGACAAGTATCCGACACGAAGGATTGGCTGCCTTGGTGTTAGACCCAATAATAAATGGATACCATCTCACAAGAGTCCTCATAGACGGCGGCAGTAGTCTAAACCTGATATATCAGGACATAGTCTGCAAAATGGGGATAGACCCGACAAAGATCAGCCACAGTAATACTACCTTCAAGGGAGTAATACCAGGCCTAGAGGCCTGCTCCACGGGCTCTCTAATACTAGAAGTCGTATTCGGTTCACCCGACAACTACCTAAGTGAAAAGTTACACTTCGACATCGCTCCATTCCGAAGCGGCTATCAAGCACTACTCGGACGAACAGCTTTCGCTCGTTTCAACGCTATACCGCATTACGCTTCTCTTAAGCTTAAGATGCCTGCTACCTCTTGAGCGTTGCATTGGATTTCCCCAAAGAGGAAAGGATGATGCAGCAAAGTAGCGTAAGTATTTCCCTCAGTTTTTGAGAACCAAGGTATCAATCCAGTAGGAGGCCAGCAAATAGCTCCACGCAACCAACGCGATTAGGGATTGTCAATCCCTTCACGGTCACTTACGAGAGTGAGATCTGATAGAGATGATTGATAATATTTTTGGTATTTTTGGTATAAAGATGCAAAGTAAAATAAAAGAAAAAGTAAAGAGCAAAGCAATAATAACGCGTAGGAAGATTGATATGATTAAGATAGACCTGGGGGCCATAGATTTCACTAATGGCTTCTCTCAAGAGCATAAGTATTCTACAGCGGGTGAACAAATTACTGTTGAGCAATTGACAGAATTGAGCATAGTTATGAGAATATCTAGGTATGATCATGTATATAGGCATCACGTCCGAAACAAGTTGACCGACTCACCTCGCATCTACTACTATTACTCCACTCATCGACCGCTATCCAAAGATGCATCTAGAGTATTAAGTTCAAGAAAACAGAGTAACGCCTTAAGCAAGATGACATGATGTAGAGGGATAAATTCATGCAATATGATAAAAAACCATCTCATTATCCTCGACGGCAACAATACAATATGTGCCTTGCTGCCCCATCACACCGAAAGGACACCGCAAGATTGAACCCAAAGCTAAGCACTTCTCCCATTGCAAGAAAAACCAATCTAGTAGGCCAAACCAAACTGATAATTCGAAGAGACTTGCAAAGATAACCAATCATACATAAAAGAATTCAGAGGAGATTCAAATATTGTTCATAGATAATCTTGATCATAAACCCACAATTCATCGATCTCAACAAACACACCGCAAAAAGAAGATTACATCAAATAGATCTCCACGAGAGAGGGGGAGAACATTGTATTGAGATCCAAAAAGAGAGAAGAAGCCATCTAGCTACTAACAATGGACCCGAAGGTCTGAGGTAAACTACTCACCCTTCATCGGAGGGGCTATGATGTTGTATAAGCCCTCCGTGGTGGATTCCCCTTCCAGCGGAGCTTCGGAACAGGCCCCAAGATGGGATCTCGTGGATACAGAAAGTTGCAGCGGTGGAATTAGGTTTTTGGCTCCGTATCTGAGTTTGGGGGTACATAGGTATATATAGGAGGAAGGAGTATGTCGGTGGAGCAAAGGGGGCCCATGAGGTAGGGCGCGCCCTAGGGGGGGGGGCGCCCTCCACCCTCGTGACCGCCTCCCTTCTTTCTTGACGTGGGGTCCAAGTCTCCTGGATCATATTCGGTGAGAAAATCACGTTCCCGAAGGTTTCATTCCGTTTGGACTCCGTTTGATATTTCGCTTCTTGAAACATCAAATAGGCAAAAAACAGCAATTTCGGGCTGGTCCTCCGTTTAATAGGTTAGTCCCAAAAATAATATAAAAGTGGAAAATAAAGCCCAATATGGTCCAAAACAGTAGATAATATAGCATGGAGCAATCAAAAATTATAGATACGTTGGAGACGTATCAATGCCGGGCCCGCGCGACACCATCACAGTTAATGGAAATATTGAACGTTCCTTACATGCGGAAGAACGTGCAGCTGCTTTAACAGCCGAACACTAGACGACCTCACCAACCAGAACAAATGACCGGTCGTTAAGACCACGGACACGGTTAGACGAGTCCGGCGCGTCATTAGATATACTTAAGATTGGTTTAATGAATTTACCCTTATAGACGGTACCAGGGGCTTCCCGCATGTAAACAGGGCTAGTTCAGCTCAACCTTACTTATCTTAAATTTTAAATGGTTTATTTAGAATAACCAATTTTTTGCACGACAACCTTCAACTAAGTTCCTCTCTTTTACAGATGACAATCGTGCTAAACCCGTCCAGGATACGGCACAACGGAGACACAGGCGCAGACGTGCAACAGGGACCCGCTCAAAGGTTTCTTTTTAGATTAAGACCCTGCGTAAACCTTTTTTACTGTCTCTTGTTGTTCACATCCTCCGAATTCTCTGTACAACCGGGAAGGATGCTGACGTTATTGGCACTTGGCCACGTCAGAATATTGCACGCACTGGACACTCGGGTTCATTATCAAGGGCATTGTTCAGCCCGCATATGTTATAAAGACCGAATACCTTAGGGAGTGTTCGGCGTCGCGAAGTTTGGCCTTATATGCATCAGCTCCGAGTCATGTCTTTGGTCAAATGTTGGGTTTGCCCGGCTCATGTTTTGCTACCTTACGCCCGCTTATCGGCTAAGGTGGCACCAGGAGAACTGCTGCGATTGTGCCCTGGTTCATCCGGACGAGCACCTCAGTAGAGAAAGCCGAAAACTGACTGTATGATAAAGCGCGAGACCGGCCAACCACTCGATGACTTAGCGAAATCTTCGGGATTCCTCCGCATTACGAAGGGCCGTTTCCCGGCCAGGCATGTATGTGCCCCGTATTCGGATGAGCGCGGAGCCACTAGGGGCTATATAGTAGCCCCACCATCAAACTCCTATGGCTAAGTGGAAGTGTTAAAGCACTATAGTCCGATTGCCTAGTTCGCTGCGCTATCACCTCCTTAATGGACCAAGACGTTGGATCAAGTGTGAACACGCGTCTTCTGCGAACACCCGCATTATATGCGTAAATAAGCCGATTTAACGCAAACTTTCAGGTTATATACATATATACATAAACGGCAGACAGAGGCATCATAATACTTTCGTGCAAAAGTATAAACACAGCCTTTATAACTCAATAAAACATTGTTTTCACAATGGGAATACATGTTATTAGAACATAATATTCTTCGAGCACTGAGCCTCTATTAAACGAGCGCCTTCAAGGACTTCTTCAAAGTAGTGCTCGGCAGCTATTCGCCCACACCAACCACAGGTTGCAATAGCGGTGGCCTCCATCTCTGCCCAATATGTCTTGACACGGGCAAGTGCCATCTGCGCACCCTCTATGCACGCCGACCTCTTCATAGCATCGATGCGCGCCACAGCACCAAGGAATTGCTGCACCAAACTAAAATAACTGTTCGACCTTGGCCCTTCCGGCCACAGATGATCCACAACAAACCTCATGGCAAGCCCGGACAACCTATGGAGCTTGGACCACTCGGCCATTCTCTCGTTCAACCGAAGCGGACGCGCTGGAGCATTGAATTGTGACCAAAACAGCTTTTCCACTTCACGATCTTTCTGATCTTTGAAGTATTCGGCTGCGTCAGCAGCACTTGCTGCCAAATCCAGATACGCGTCTGCAGAACTCCATAGCCGATCAAGAGGATCGTACGTAGGATCTCCGAACTTCATCCGCAGCATAAAGGGCTTCCGAGCCGCGATATCCCCGGCTTGGCGCAGCTCCTCCTTCATCGCTCTGATTGTAGAGGGGGCGTCCTTGGCAGCCACCGTGGCCATCTCCAGGTCCGTTACCTTCGCTCGACTTTCACCTTCAAGAAGCTCGTAACGGTCGGCGGCTTCCCTCAATTCCACAGCCATCTTGGCTATTTCATCCTTGCTTCGGCAATGCGCAGCCTGTTCGGCTCTCAGCTCTTCGGCCGCTTTTCAAGCGGCCGCATCACTTTTTCTGGCTTGTTCCTTGGCTCGGGCAAGTTCTGCCCGAAGGGTCTCCACGGCGGTAGCTCCATCTGCAGTCACAAACATATTAAAGATACTAGCATCATGCTCCTCTTACCATGTGTTGATCACAGGAGAAATCACATACCCTGTGCCTCGTCGAGCCGTTCGTTCACAAGCATGATGTCGGCATCCGCCGCATCAAGTTGCCGCTTTAGCTCGGCAAACTCACCAGTCCGGCTAGCCACCGGACATCCCGCCACCTGCATATGAAGGTGGCCTGATTATTACCTGGGACTATGATCCTCTGTTTGTCGCCGTTCTCGACAGCAACCAGAGTCTCAGGGGCTACTATCTGCACAGGGCTCACCTCACGTGTGCGGTACTGTCAAAAACATACACTATTTTACATACCTCAAAGCCTTTCAGCAGACTTATAAAAGCTTCATGCAACCCGCTTTCGGCGGATGAAATCCTCTCAATCACCGTACACATTAGAGTACGATGCGCTTCTGAGATAGCCGCTTGCTCTAGCAGATCCTTCAGTGCGTCCGATCGCACACCGGACGGTGTCGGACTCTTTCGGTTGCTCTCTTTAGGAGCCGAATACTGAGGACTTCGGGTGGCCGAAGGATTACCCTCTGGCCTTGCCGGATCAGGAGAAACCCTCCGCGACGACACTTCGGGGTCGCCCGCCTCATGAGGCGGGGTGGCATGGGGAGGTGTTTCGCTCTCCATCATCTCCGGAAGAAGATCCCCCAAAGACGAACTCTGTCGAGATGGGCTACGATCCGAACTACAAGATATATGTTTTGGTTATTGTCCTCAGAGGTAAAGTAGGATATTTTTACTATTAAGCACCTTTTGTTTACTTACAGCTCGGTGGGAGGCTGATCCCCTTACGGACACTGTGCGACAAGGATGCCCCCCGAGGCAGGACCCTCTAGTGAAGATTTCTTCCCCCGTTTGGAAACCATTGTTTCCGGGTCTTCAGAGGTGGTCCTCTTCCTCCCCTAGGGAGAGGGAATTTCAGATTCTTCTCCCCGGTTATCCTCCTTTGCGGAGGCGCTAACTCCCCCGGTTTGGATGAACAGTGAGTGAGATCCGCTTTCAGCCTCTTTATTCCCCCCTTTATCTTCCCCTGAGGGTGATTGATAAGGCGCAAGCTCCAGCATCCTGGCTAGCACAGGATTCGGTGAGACCTCAGGAAGGGGGGCCGGACACCTGTCATCTTCGCCTTTGTTACCCAGTCCTGGTCAAAGAGCGACTTTTCAGAATGATGTTGTGATAAATAAAAAGACAACATGTTCGGCTATGGGACTACTTACTTGGGTATCTGGACGATTGCAGCTCAGACCCGCATCCTCGATGGTGTACGGACACATTATTTGTGGTCCGAAGAAAAAGTTGTACATCTCTTCGAGCGTCATGTCGAGGAAGTCCTGAATAGCTCGCGGTCCTTCCGGGTTGAACTCCCACAGGCGGAGAGGTCGACGTTTGCAGGGCAGGACTCGACGAACTAACATGACTTTCATTACCGTGGCCAGACCGACGTCTCTCTCAAGGAGATCTCGGATGCGGCTCTGCAATGTCGGCACGTCCTTTACCGGCCTCCAGTCCAGCCCCTTGTTGATCCATGACGTCAGTCGTGGCGGGGGGCCCGAGCGAAAGGCAGGGCGGCCACCCACTTGGTGCCCCGGGGAGCTGTGATATAAAACCACTCCCGTTGCCATAAGCTAGAAACCTCCTGGAAGGAACCCTCCGGCCATGGGACATTGGCGCTTTTGCTTATTACGGCACCTCCACACTCTGCGTGTCGTCCCTCGATCATCTTCGGCTCCACATTGAAAGTCTTAAGCCACAGGCCGAAGTGAGGGGTAATGCGGAGGAAGGCCTCACATACAACGATAAACGATGAGATGTGACGGACTGAATCTGGGGCCAGGTCATGGAAATCCAGCCCGTATTAGTACATGAGCCCCCTAACAAAAGGATCTAAAGAGAGGCCTAGCCCTCGGAGGAAGTGAGATATGAATACAACGCTCTCGCCGGGTTCGGGAGTGGGAATGACCTGCCCTTGAGCAGGCAGCCTGTGCGAGATCTCGCCGGTCAGAAACCTGGCCTCTCTTAGCTTCTTGATGTCTTCCTCTGTGACAGAGGAAGACATCCACCGACCTTGAAGGTTGGATCCGGACATGGTTGAAGGTCCAAGCGCTTAACCTAAGCCTCGGTGTTGGAACTCGAGGCGGGGGAGGATTCGATTGAGTTTGAGAAGAAAAAAGGATATGCCTTGGTCTCTTTATAAAGAGGGTGAATACCAAGCGCCCTCCTCGCACATCGCTTGGGACTTGCCTATAATCGGGAGTCATACCAATGGGCACGGTTGGGTTACCCGTCCGTGTTGATGAGAATCCCGCAATAAGGGGGACACGATATCTGCTCCGACAAGACGTGCCAATAAAATCGCCTCGCGAAGCGTGTGGTGGCAGGCTGATTGGGAAAAACGGTTCATGTAAAGAACAGGCCATGGCATGATGTCACGTTATGAAGGGTCGTCAGCAGATTAGATTTGTGTAAATATTATTCTCTCCACGGTGGTATGTGGAACTTGTTTTGCAGAGCCGGACACTATCCTTGTGTTCAAAATCTTCTATGGAGTATTCGGAGGAGGAACCCGCCTTGCAATGTCAAAGACAAACTGCGCGTCGGACTCATCGTCATTGAAGCCTGGTTCAGGGGCTACTGAGGGAGTCCTAGATTAGGGGGTATCCGGACAACCGGATTATATCCTTTGGCCGGACTGTTGGACTATGAAGATACAAGATTAACGACTTCGTCTCGTGTCCGGATGGGACTCTCCTTGGCGTGGAAGGCAAGCTTGGCAATACGGATATGTGGATCTCCTTCCTTGTAACCGACTCTGTAACCTGGCCCCTTCGTGTCTATATAAACCGGAGGGTTTAATCCGAGGACAACAACAATCATACCATAGGCTAGCTTCTAGGGTTTAGCCTCTATGATCTCGTGGTAGATCAACTCTTGTAATACTCATATCATCAAGATCAATCAAACAGAAGTAGGGTATTACCACCATCGAGAAGGCCCAACCTGGTAAACATCGTGTCCCCGCCTCCCTGTTACCATCCGCCTTAGACGCATGATTCGGGACCCCTACCGAGATCCGCCGTTTTGACAATCGACAGAGACCATCTTCATCCTACACCTCCCACGGATTGATAAACCTTAGGTCATCCACTTGAGGGAAATTTGCTACTGCCCTACAAACCTCTGCACTTGGAGGCCCAACAACGTCTACAAGAAGAAGGTTGCGTAGTAGACATCAAGCTCTTTTCTGGCACCGTTGCCGGGGAGGTGAGTGCTTGAAGGTATATCTTTAGATCTTGCAATCAAATCTTTTTTGTTTCTTGTTTTATCACTAGTTTAGTCTATAAATGAAAACTACAAAAAATGGAATTAAGGGTGCCTCATATGCTTCATCTTTTTAATATCTTTCATGAAAATAAGGATTCTGATAATTGTGCTCAATTGCTAGAGGAAGAATGCCTTAGAGTGTTTGGCACTAAATCTTTGTATGATGAGCATGATTGCAATGTTGTTAGTATCAATTCTTCAAATACCCATGATGCTAATGATATGCAAAGCCACAAGCTTGGGGAAGCTATGTTTGATGAAGATGATATTTTTTGTCCCCCAAGTTTTGATGAGAATATTTATTTTGATGATAGCATGCCTCCTATTTATGATGATTATTGTGATGACACGTATGCTATAAAGAATAAAGATAACCATGAAACTTGTCATCATGATTTTAATTTTCAATTGGATTATGCTTCACATGATAGTTATTTTGTTGAGTTTGCTCCCACTACTATTGATGAGAATACGTTTGCTTATGTGGAGAGTAGTAAATTTTCTATGCTTGTAGATCATGAAAATAATACTTTATGTGATGGTTATATTGTTGAATTCATTCATGATGCTATTTAAAATTATTATGAGGGAGGAATATATGCTTGTAGGAATTGCAATAATAACAAGTTTCCTCTCTATGTGCTTAATATCTTGAAGTTATGCTTGTTTTGCCTTCCTATGCTAGTTGATTATTGTTCCCATAAGTTGTTTGCTCACAAAATCCCTATGCATAGGAAGTGGGTTAGACTTAAATGTGCTAGTCATATTCTTCATGATGCTCTCTTTATGTTTCAATTCTTATCTTTTATGTGAGCATCATTGAAATCATCATGCCTAGCTAGGGGCGTTAAACGTTAGCGCTTGTTGGGAGGCAACCCAATTTTATTTTTGTTCTTTGCCTTTTTGCTCCTGTTTAGTAATAAATAAATCATCTAGCCTCTGGTTAGATGTCGTTTTATGTTTTAATTAGTGTTTGTGCCAAGTAAGACCTATAGGATCTTCTTGGATGATAATTATTTGATCTTGCTGAAAAAGACAGAAACTTTCTGCTCACAAAAAACAATTGTTAAAACTCACCAGAAAGTGATAAAATACTGATTCCAATTGCAGTAGATCAATAATCAAATTATCCAGGTCGTCCTATTTTGGCAGATTGTTCTGAGTTCCATAAGTTGCGTTTGATACAGATTACTACAGACTGTTCTGTTTTTGACAGATTTTGTTTTCTATGTGTTGTTCGCTTATTTTGATGAATCTATGAGTAGTATGAACCATAGATAAGTTGGAATACAGTAGATATTACACCACTATGAATTTAGAATGAGTTCACAACAGTACCTAAGTGGTGATTTATTTTCTTATACTAACAGAGCTTACGAGTTTTCTGTTAAGTTTTGTGTTGTGAAGTTTTCAAGTTTTGGGTAAAGATTCGATGGACTATGGAATAGGGAGTGGCAAGAGCCTAAGCTTGGGGATGCCCAAGGCACCCCAAGGTAATATTCAAGGACAACCAAAATCCTAAGCTTGGGGATGCCCCGGATGGCATCCCCTCTTTCGTCTTCGTCCATCGGTAACTTTACTTGGAGCTATATTTTTATTCACCACATGATATGTGTTTTGCTTGCAGCGTCATTTTATTTTGTTAGTATTGCTTTCTGTTATTTAGAATAATGTTTTGCATCTCTATTTTCAATAAAAATGTCAAGGACATCCTTTACCATGCTTATTTTGCAAGTATACATGTTGCTGTTTCAAAACAGAAAGTTTACCGCTGGTGCAAAAATTCCCTAGAAAAGTCAGAATATGATAAAATGTTGAAACTTTTTGCAAATTGAGCTCTGATAAATTTTCAACAGTGTGGTAGAATTTCATAATGTTTGGAGTTAGGTAAGTATGATGAATCTTGCATTCTTTAGAGACTGTACTGTTTTGGCAGATTGTTGTTATGTTTGCATATGTTTGCTTGTTTTATGATTCTATTTGAGGATAGGAGTATTAAATATGCAGAGACATTTATTATGCAATGTTGAATGATAATTTTAGTGATTTGTTACAGTAGAAAATGATAAGGTTTTTGCATTGGTTTATACTAACTTATCTCACGAGTTCTTGTTGAGTTTGGTGTGGATGAAGCTTTCGAGATTTAGGAAACCGTGATATAAAAGGAATTAAGGAGATGCAAAAGTTCAAGCTTGGGGATGCCCAAGGCACCCCAAGATAATATTTCAAGAAGTCTCAAGCATCTAAGCTTGGGGATGCCCCGGTAGGCATCCCACCTTTCTTCTTCAACAATTATCGGTTAGTATCGGTTGAGCCTAAGTTTTAGCTTCTTCACATGATGAGTGCTATTCTTGAAATGTAATTTTTTTTGTTTTGCTTGTTGTTTGAATAATATCCCGAGATATGAAATTCTTAAATGAGAGAGAGTCTTCACAAAGCTACATAATTATTTAACTATTCATTGATCTTCACTTATATATTTTTGGAGTAGTTTGTGATTTACTCATGTGCTTCACTTAAATCCTATTGAGTAAATGGTTGAATGATTTGAATGTCATAAATCTGAAATTATATATGTTTCATATGCCTTTCCCATGGGGAGTAATGCCTTCACATATAAGAAGTAGAGGTGGTAATTTTTTTGAAGGTTAGCAAACATTGTATTGGTCACTTGAACAATTCATGAAAGAATATTGAAGGAAGAGAGATTTCACATATAAATATACTATCTTAGACATCTTCTATGATTGTGAGCCCCATTAATTATTTTCTAACCTGAGCAAATTAGTTGAAGTTGGACAGGAAGACAACTTAATGAGTTATGTTTGGGTATATTTGTATAGAAGTTATATTGTTATGGATCCTCTAACATGTGGTGCTTGCTATTTAGAATCCTTTGCTAGCCAAAATATCTGTACTAAGCGGGAATACTACTTGTGCATCCAAATTCCTTGAGCCAATTTTCTTCCATGAGTGTCCACTATATCTACCTATATGCGGTATTTACCTTCCGTTCCAAGTAAATTTGCATGTGCCAAACTCTAAACCTTCAAATAATAATCTGTTTTGTATGCCTGAATCGCTCATGTAGCGACTAGGGGTTGTTAATATCTTCCACGCTAGGTGGGTTATTCTCACGATGAGTGGACTCTGCTCATCATTCACGAGAAAATAGCTGGTAACTGGGATGCCCAGTCCTATGATCAAAAGATCAAAAACAAATTCGCAAATAATTTAAACAAACTCCCCCAGGATTGTTGATAGTTGGACGTCACCCGTTGTTTCGGACAAGCCGTGGAGTGTGATTGTTGGTGGAGGGGGAGTAAAATCTTTACCTTTCTGTTTGGGAACTGCCTATACTGTATCTAGTATGGAAGATATTGGGAACTCTTGGTCGTTATGTTGACAATGAAAGCATACCTCTCAAAATTATTTTCATCTCTGTTTTAGCTTCGAGCTCTGGCACCTCTGCAAATCCCTGCTTCCCTCTGCGAAGGGCCTATCTTTTACTTTTATGCAAGAGTCAGTAGTATTCCTTCTCATTCCAACCTACTCTTTAGTTGGCAAGCATCATGTGATGGGAAAGATCTAAGCATATATGGCCATTCAAATATATTTGATCATGAATTATTATTGTTGACAATTATCTATATGATAAATAAGTTGGGAGGTGAAACATTAAGCCCCTATCTTTCTCTATGTTCGATGGATGATATTTGTTCTAAAAATATGCTTTGAGTGGTAGCAATCATGGAAGACTATATGATAGTTGAGTATGTGGGATTTGCTAAATCAAAGCTCTTACATAGACCCTTCCTAAAAATAAGATGAATTGCAATTGTTTGATGACTGAGAACATAGTTTGTTAGTTTTCTAGAAAGTTTACGATCTATACTTTAACATGTGAATAGCTTGTTACTTGATCATGAAAAGTTCTATGAGTTGAGCTACTGTTATGACATATAATGATGCTAGAAAAGCTGATTGAAATTATCATTGATCAAACTTGTGCACCTGCTAGCATTCACACTTCATAAATTATTTCTTTTATCATTTACCTACTCGAGGACGAGCAGGAATTAAGCTTGGGGATGCTGATACGTCTCCAACATATCTATAATTTTTTATTGTTCCGTGCTATTATATTATCTATTTTGGATGTTTAATGGGCTTTACTAAGAACTTTTAATGGGCTTTACTAAGCTCTTTTATATTATCTATTTTGGATATTTAATGGGCTATTATATTATCCTTCTAGGATGTTTCATATGCATTTATATGCTATTTTATATGATTTTTGGGACTAACCTATTAACCTAGAGCCCAGTGCTAGTTTTTGTTTTTTCCTTGTTTTTGAGTTTTACAGAAAAGGAATACCAAACGGAGTCCAATTGACGTGCCAATTTTTGATGATTTTTTATGGACCGAAAGAAGACCCCGGCATAAATGAGTTGGGCCAGAAGAGTCTCGGGCCATCCACGAGGGTGGGTGAGGGAGTCCTGGATTAGGGGGTGTCCGGATAGCTGAACTATCACCGTTGGCCGGACTCCTGGACTATGAAGATACAAGATTGAAGACTTCGTCCCGTGTCCGGATGGGACTTTCCTTGGCGTGGAAGGCAAGCTTGGCGATACGGATATGTAGATCTCCTACCATTGTAACCGACTCTGTGTAACCCTAACCCTACCCGGTGTCTATATAAACCGGAGGGTTTTAGTCCGTAGGACGAACAACAATCATACCTTAGGCTAGCTTCTAGGGTTTAGCCTCTCTGATCTCGTGGTAGATCCACTCTTGTACTACCCATATCATCAATATTAATCAAGCAGGAGTAGGGTTTTACCTCCATCGAGAGGGCCCGAACCTGGGTAAAAACATCGTGTCCCTTGTCTCCTTTACCATCCGCCTAGACGCACAGTTCGGGACCCCTACCGAGATCCGCCGTTTTGACAATCGACATTGGTGCTTTCATTGAGAGTTCCTCTGTGTCGTCATCCTTAGGCCCGATGGCTCCTTCGATCATCAACAATGACGCGGTCCAGGGTGAGACTTTTCTCCCCGGACAGATCCTCGTATTCGGCGGCTTTGCACTGCGGGCCAATTCACTTGGTCATGTGGAGCAGATCGAAAGCTACGCCCCTGGCCATCAGGTCGGATTTGGGAGTTTGAACTACACGGCCGACATCCGTGGAGACTTGATCTTCGACGGATTCGAGCCACAGCCAAGCGCGCCGCACTGTCTCGATGGGCACGATCTAGCTCTGCCGCCAAACAAAGGCTCCTCGAGGTCAAGACTAGTGTCCGCTCCGACCCTTAGCTCGGAGCCGACTCCGCCGATCGAGGACGAGTGGCTGGACACTGCCTCGGGGGCTACGATCTCTACGGCGATTGAGCCGAACACCATCCCTGTCCTTTGCGAAGACCGTGACTCCAAGGTGTCGGACTCCTCTCCGGACTCCGAACCCTCCGCGCCCGCCAATTGAATCCAATTGGGCGCCGTTATGGAGTTCACTGCCATGACATCTTTCAGCACTCGCCTTTGGCGACATCCTGAATTCACTAAAGTCTCTCTCTTTATCGGGGAGCCTGGCGAACTACGGTCGGGAAGGTTGGGATGCGGACGACGAAGAAATTCAACACCCACCCACCACCCACTTTGTAGCCACTTGCCGATGATTTAACCGACATGCTCGACTTTGACCAAGACATCAACGGTATGGACGACGATGCTGAGACGACCAAGAACCAGCGCCTCACAGGCACCGGAAGGCCACCTCGTCATCGACATATACATGGTGGACATCCCAAAAGATGGGAACGACGATGGAACAGCGGAGGATAACCCCTCCCGAGAACAGCCCGAGCGCCAAGGCCATCGGCGCCGCCTAAATCCCGCCACAAAGAAAATGGTGATTCCGCACGGAGATAATAACACCCCGGACAAGTCGAAGACAACCTCCTCCAGCAGGATTCAGCACAGAGGAGGGAGAAGCCAGCCTCACGATAGAGAGGCGACGGGAGGTGGAGGACGATAGTTATATGCCTCCTCCGAAGATGAGGCAAGCCTCGACGACGCACTTAATTTGTCGTGCACGAGGATCCCGCCAACAGGAGCGCTTTCAAACGCAGGCTTATGGCCACGGCAAGCAGCCTCAAGAAAAGCAGCAGCAGCTTAGAGCTGACCAAGACTTGCTAGCGCATGATGGATCAAGTCCTTGCAGCCAAGAGTACGAACTCGAACGCCCCTCCAAGAGATACCCAAAACGCAAGCTGCTACCCCAATTAGAGGAAGCAGCACCCAAACCTACATCACCAGCGCATGATGCAGCCGACCGGCCACCCCGTGGTCGCGACAGAGAGGCCGTTAGACCCTCCATTCAAACCGCACCCCGGCGTCGCTCAAAAAGTACCAAGGCACGGGGAAACGCGCCAGACTTGCGAGACATATTGGAGGACAAGGCAAGGCAAACAAGATCGATCTACGGATCGCGTGGGCGCCCCACGACACGTGACAATAATTGTCACGCCGGATACAACAATTCCGGCCGGGCCGAACACAGTAGACAAAGCTCATTTGAGCTGCGTCGTGATATAGCTCAATACAGAGGCGCCGCACACCCACTATGCTTCACGTATCAAGTGATGGATCATCAAATCCCCGAGGGTTTCAAACCCGAACATCGAACCATACGATGGCACAACAGATCCTGCGGTTTGGATCGAGGACTACCTCCTCCATATCCACATGGCCCGGTGATGATCTACACGCCATCAAATACCTCCCACTCAAGCTTAAAGGACCAGCTCAAGATTGGCTTAACAGCCTGCCAGCAGAATCAATTGGTTGTTGGGAGGACACGAAGCCGCATTCCTTAATAACTTCCGGGCACATATGTGCGACCACCGACGCCGATGACCTCAGCCACATAATTCAGCAGCCGAAGAATCGCCGACAATTCGGACATGGTTCCTAACCAAGAAAAATCAAATCGTTGATCGTCCGGATGCAGAGGCCCTTGCAGCCTTCAAACATAACATCCGCGACGAGTGGCTTGCCCGGCACCTAGGACAGAAAAGCCAAAATCCATGGCAGCCCCGACAACACTCATGACCCGCTTTTGCGGGGAGAGGACAGCTGGCTAGCTCAGTAGCAACAACTTGACCAAAAACCCTAGTAGTTCGGATACCAAGGACAGAATGGCGGTCGCGTCGCAACAAGCACAAGCGCCGCGTTAACGGCGGTAATGTCAAGATACGGCGTCAATGCCGGATTCAGAGGCTCTAAACCCGGTCAGCGGAAAAAGCCGCTCAAAAGAAATACTCAGGGCCCGCCCAATCTGGACCGAATACTGATCGCCGTGCAAATACATGGCACCCCGAAAACCAGCCAACCACACAAACAGGGATTGTTGGGTCTTCAAACAGCAGCAAGTTAAATGTCAACTCAATGACAAGGGCTGCATAGCGATGACGAGGAGGAGCCCCGCCACCAACAATAGAGGATGAAGGGCTTCCCCACAAGTGCGGACGGTGAACATGATATACGCAACCCACATACCCAAAAGAGAGCGGAATCGCACTAAGGGACATATATGCGATGGAGCCAGTCGCCCCGAAGTTCAACCCATGGTCCTCCTGCCCGATCACCTTTGATCGAAGGGACCACCCCACTAGCATCCGCCACGGCGGATTCGCCGCATTGGTTCTTGACCCAATCATCGCTGGATTTCACCTCACTAGTCCTGATGGACGGCGGTAGCAGCCTGAACCTGCTCTATCAGGATACAGTGCGCAAAATGGGCATAGACCCCTCAAGGATTAAACCCACAAAGATGACCTTTAAAGGCGTCATACCAGGTGTAGAGGCCAATTGTACAGCTCGCCACACTCTAAGTGGTCTTCGATCCCGGATAACTTCCAATGCGAAGAGTTAATCTTCGACATAGTCCCGCTCAGCGGCTATCACGCCTCGCTTGGACGAACCGCATTTGCAAAGTTCAATGCGGTGCCCCACCACGCATACCTCAAGCTCAAGATGCCAGCCCTCGAGGAGTAATCACGGTCAATGGAAACACCGAACGCTCTCTCCGAACGGAGGAGCATACGGCGTTCCTCACGGCGGAGGTGCAAAGCAACCTCTCACAGCAATTCTCGAGTCCGGATACTAAACGTCCCGCACCGCTGCGCGCCGGAGTAATCTACAACAAGACCGCTGCACGATCCGAGCACGCGTAGCAATCCAGCCCCAACCCCAGCCCTCGCGAAATTGCGGTTAGCGATTACGCGCACATAACTACGCCCGAGATACCATGGGTATAAGGGGGGGCACGACCACGCACGCCTGAATGCGGCTCAACCGCACTGGGGGCCCCGATTGTGTCGGGCTTTTTTTTCTTCTTTTCTCTTACTTTCAGACTCCGCTTTCCGAAGCCCTATCCGCACTAGAATTGCCGAACTCACGATGCAACAGCCAGGAAGCGTAGTTACGCCGAGTGTCCAGTGGTCTCTACTACGAGCATTATACCTGTTTTACATACCATCCCGCAGCTTACCCCGGAGGGGACATGTTAAATAGTCCCACCCTTGCTTATCGCACTATTTGTATCGCTCGCTTTCATTGCAGTACCTTTTCAATAAACAATACATAGCTTTTGCCTATTATTGCACTCCTTTCTTTATCTATATATATGTTCATTCATGACATGTTGCACCCGTACACTTTGCTACGGCCAATACATCGGGGCTTAAGTACCCCAAAATATGGTGTGATAAGTCCAACACTTTCACAAGTGCGGCACCCGAACTTATAGCATTATATGCATCGGCTCAATCATGTCTTGGGTCAATAGTTGGGTTTGCCTGCCCCATGTTTTGATACCTTACGTTCCGCTATATCGGCTAAGGTAGCGCTGGGAGAATCACCGCGATTGTGCCCCGGTTGAGCTGGGTTGAGCACCTCAGTGGAGAAAGCTAAAACTGGCCGTCATGATAAGGCGAGAGCCGGTCGCTGTTCGAGAGGTTTTTCGGCCCCTAAAGACTTATGCCGCTTAGAGCGAGGAGTCGGCATTGTCCGCCAAGGCGTGGATAGCGCCTCGAACTCGGTCTTCCGAATACTAGGGGCTTCACGAAATTTAAAATTATAGAATTCTATGGCTAAGTGAGAGTGTTCAAGCACTATAGTCCGTTGCCTTGTTCATTGCGTTGAGCCTCCTCAAGGACCCAAGAATGGGAACAAGAGCGCCAAGTTTATCCCTGAACACCCCAAAGACTCATGGCATGGGGGCTGAAGCCAACGACTTGCCATCTCTCAAATTTGATAAACGGCCGCATGTAAGGTAATATTTTAAATTCACAAGCGTTGCTTAGCGATATGAACAAGTTTTCAGCAGACAGATAACAAATGCGAGGCTATTCAAAATTACATCTTTGGAGCATTCACCCGCTATAAGGCGGGCACCCTTCAGGACGCCCTCATAGTACATTTCGGGCTTGCGATGCTCCTTGCCAGCCGGTGGCCCATCCGTCACAAGCTTCTTAGCATCCAGCTTGCCCCAGTGCACTTTAGCACGGGCAAGGGCCCGCCGGGCACCTTCAATGCGCATTTAAGCGCTTGATGACTTCAATCCATGGACAAAGGCCCACCAGCCGCCACACTAGCCCAAGTAGCTCCTGTGCATGGCTTCCTTAGGCCACAGCCAATTATGAGGCCCTTCATGGCCTGTTCGGCGACCTTGTGGAGCTCGACCAGCTGCTTCACTGGTCGCTTAGGGGCACTGGATGTCCGCCTCAAAGATACCGAGACCAGAACACCTTTTCCGCCGAGCTCCTCCTCGGCGCAGAGAACGCGTCAAGATCGTACACACTGGGGCCGATCTGCGAATGCTCCCGGAGAGCTCTGATTCGGGTAAGTAATAGATAATTCACTTTCACATGCTTTCTTTGCATAAACAATGCCTTACCCGCCGCTATCTTCTTTAATGATTCAATTTCTTGAGGGCTTTTTGGCTTCGACCTTAGCGGCTTTGGCACTCTCAAGAGCCGAGGCGAGCTCGGACTCGAGTTCGAGTCACGCTCCAAACTCGTGTTTTTCCACGAGCCTCGGAGCTCTTGCCGCACCACCGCCACCCGCGCCTCCCCGCTTCTCTCGCTCAGTGCGCCATGCCCGCTTTGCTTTCGGCCGTGGACACCGCTTCCTTCGTGGTCGCCACCTCATTCGTGGCCCCTACAATACCCACGTTAGTCCTGTCATTTTTTGCAACCAAATCCTTTATATAAGGTATTACTTAGCTTCCTTGTCCTTGAGCTGCTTCTTGGCAGGGCCGAGCTCGTTCTCAGACCGCTGGAGGCTCTGCTTCAATGCATTGACCTCCGTAGTCAGTGCGCCTGCATTCCCATATTGACATACTTATGTTAGACTCCTGTGTATATCTTTTTAGATCCTCAGTCCGGTTTTTCTTTCCGAACATCGAATTAAGCATCAGGGGCTACTGTCTATGCGGTAATATTATTACATATTCTAAACTTACCTCAAAGCCTGTTAGAAGGCTGGTAAAGGCTTCACCAGCCTGCTCTTGGCGGATCGAACTTTCCGGATCACCACACTCATAACAAAGGCGGTGCTCCTCGTCGATGGAGGCGCCGTTAAGCGCCTCCGGAAGCTATCCGTGCCTCCAGATGGACGGAGGTCACCGGCGTCGCAGTCTTGCCCTTCTTACGAAGGGGCCGCTTGCCGGACTTTGGAACCACTGAAGGTTCCGGTACGGAGTCCGGCACAAGGCCGGACTTAGAGCCCTCTGGGGTTTCGCCCCCTTTGCGCCCGAAGTCCGGGAGGTCGCCTTGCGGCGCCTCCAGGACCACCTCCTCCTGGTGGGGCCTTTGGGACTCCACCGCGTGTGTCGCTCAAGGCCATGAGGAGAGGAGGCGGTCGGAAGTGAAGTGCTATTCACATCCAACGAATCCAGGGAGCCGCTCGACGAAGCAGCGAGCTCGTCCTTGGGAGGGCTACATGGTTATATTCGGCGTTAGAAGACACTATGCGACAAATAAAAAGTCATGAGCTATTCCGGAGTCCGGACACTTACGATCTCGCCATGGGCTTGGCCCTTGGTGGCCAATCCTCCTCGTCCTTGTCGGTGCTGGTGGAGAAGTCCGAAGGAAGGGTCCTTCCTTTCTTGGACCCTCCGGCCTCCCCAGTCGGGGCGGCCTTCCTTTTGTTCTCTCCCCCCGCTGGGGAAGAGGCTTCTTTTTTCCCCTCCTCGTCCTCAGGGGAGGATTCCGCCTCAGATTCATCGGACGATGAGTCCGACAGCACCTGGCGCCGGGAGCTCCTTCGAGTTCCCGTGGCCTTCTTCTTGGCCTTCTTCTCCGGCACCACGTGAGGTGTCGGAGCCAGCAGCCCCTTCAATCGGGCATCCGCTGGGTCTTCTGGCAAGGGGTCCGGACAGTTAATCTGTCCAGACGTCTTCAGCCAGTCCTGTCAAAGGTTAGGGAGTTTTAGATCCCGCATAGAGTCAAACTATGAAAAAGAGTCCCATAAAGGGTAAATAACTTACCTCGCTGGCTTGACGCTGCGAGCTGAATCCGTGATCTTCGGTAGCGGATGCGGAGCTTCGCGCCTTGAACAAGACTCTTCCGGCATCTTTGTACGTAGTGTCAAGAGCCGCTCAAGGTTCGGTGTCAGCCGGATCAAACTCCCACAAATTGAAGGCCCGTTGTTGGCATGGGAGAATCCGCGGATGAGCATCACCGGATTACGTTGATAAGCTTGAGATTCTTGTCCACCGGTTTCGGACGCAGGTTTGAGTCCGGACAGCTCTTCCGAATCACCCCACGTCAGCCCGTCTCTTTCCATGATGTGAGCCGTGGGGAAGCCAGATCGAATTGGGGCCGCCACCATTGAGAGTCGCGGCTCGGTGATGTAGAACCACCCGATTGCCACCCCTTTATGGTCTCCACAAAGGAGCCCTCGAGCCATAGGACTTTGGCCATGTTGCCAACCATGGCACCTCCGCACTCTGCTTGGCGGCCGCCCACTACCTTCGGCTTGACATTGAAGGTCTTCAGCCATAAGCCGAGGTGGGGCTGGATGCAGAGAAAGGCCTCGCACACGACGATAAATGCCGAGATGTTGAGGATGAAGTTCGGGGCCAGATCACGGAAATCCAGGCCGTAGTAGAACATGAGCCCCCGGACAAATGGGTGAAGTGGAAAACCTAGTCCATGGAGGAAGTGGGTGAGGAACACCACCTCTCATGGGGCCTGGGGGTGGAATGGGCTGCCCTCGTCGGGGAGCCGGTGCGCGATGTCGCTGGACAAGTATCCGGCCTTCCATAGCTTTTTGACTTGTCCCTCCGTGACGGAGGAGACCATCCACTTGCCTCCCGCCTCCGGACATGGCTGGAGAAGGTTGAGGAGGGATGTGCGGACTTGGGCGCTGGAGCTCGAAAAGCGTGAAATGGATGAGCAAAGGAGGAAGAAGGCGAGGTTAAAAGGTGGATCCTTATCCTTATATGGGCGGATGAAGCTATGCGTCCCCCGCCACCGGGTAAAACTCGCTATCTCCCAAGCGCCGTAATCAATGGCACGGTTGGGTTACCCACGTCCGTATTGATGGGAATCCTGAATAAGGGGCACGATCTCCGCTTTGATAAGACGTGCAAGGAAACCGCCGCTAAACGCTACTGAGGTGGAACAAGAAAATGATTCTTATAAAGGCCCGGCCGTGGTGTGATGTCACGCCCGCGAATACGCCGCAGATCTGTGCAAAGGTTATTCTCTCTATGGTGGTATGTGGAACTTGTTTTGCAGAGCCGGACACTATCCTTGTGTTCAAAATCTTCTATGAAGTATTCGAAGGAGGAACCCGCCTTATAATGCCGAAGACAATGTGCGCGCCAGATTCGTCGTCATTGAAGCCTGGTTCAGGGGCTACTGAGGGAGTCCTGGATTAGGGGGTGTCCGGATAGCCGAACTATCACCGTTGGCCGGACTCCTGGACTATGAAGATACAAGATTGAAGACTTCGTCCCGTGTTCGGATGGGACTTTCCTTGGCGTGGAAGGCAATCTTGGCGATACGGATATGTAGATCTCCTACCATTGTAACCGACTCTATGTAACCCTAACCATACCCGGTGTCTATATAAACCGGAGGGTTTTAGTCCGTAGGACGAACAACAATCATACCATATGCTAGCTTCTAGGGTTTAGCCTCTCTGATCTCGTGGTAGATCCACTCTTGTACTACCCATATCATCAATATTAATCAAGCAGGAGTAGGGTTTTACCTCCATCGAGAGGGCCCGAACCTGGGTAAAAACATCGTGTCCCTTGTCTCCTGTTACCATCCGCCTAGACGCACAGTTCGGGACCCCCTACCCGAGATCCGCCGGTTTTGACACCGACAGTGGGCCCCCCCCGGGCGCGTGGGCCTGCCTCGTGGACGACTCGGGAACGTCCTTGACGTGAGACCTACACCAAAAATTCCTATAAATACGGAAACCTCCAGAAAATAACCTAGATCAGGAGTTCCACCATCGCAATCCTCTGTAGCCACCGAAAAAAATATAGACCCGTTCCGGCACCCTGCCGGAGGGGGGATCCCTCTCCGGTGGCCATCTTCATCATCCCGACGCTCTCCATGATGAGGAGGGAGTAGTTCACCCTCGGGGTTGAGGGTATGTACCAGTAGCTATGTGTTTGATCTCTCTCTCTCTCTCTCTCTCTCTCTCTCTCTCTCTCTCTTTCTCTCTCTCTCTTTCTCGTGTTCTTGATTCGGCACGATCTTGATGTATCACTGCTACGTCTTGAGATTGCGTTGGTTTTCCCCGAAGAGGAGAGGATGATGCAGCACAGTAGTGTAAGTATTTGCCTCAGTTTTTGAGAACCAAGGTATAATCCAGTAGGAGGCCACGCGCAAGTCCCTCGTACCTGCACAAAACGATAGCTACTCGCAACCAACGCGATTAGGGGTTGTCAATCCTTCACGGTCACTTACTTAGAGTGAGATCTGATAGAGATAATATTTTTGGTATTTTTGGTATAAAGATGCAAATTAAAAAGTAAAAGCAAAGCAAGTAAATAAAGTGATGGAGATTGATATGATGAGAATAGACCCGGGCCATAGGTTTCACTAGTGGCTTCTCTCAAGAGCATAGATATTCTACGGTGGGTGAACAAATTACTGTTGAGCAATTGATGAATTGAGCATAGTTATGAGGTTATCTAGGTATGATCATGTATATAGGCATCACGTCCGTGACAAGTAGATCAAACGATTCTGCATCTACTACTATTACTCCACGCATCGACCGCTATCCAAAGATGCATCTAGAGTATTAAGTTAAAAACAGAGTAACGCCTTAAGCAAGATGACATGATGTAGAGGAATAAATTCATGCAATATGATAAATACCCCATCTTGTTATCCTCGATGGAAACAATACAATACGTGCCTTGCAACCCTTTCATCAGAGGTAAGGACACCGCAAGATTGAACCCAAAGCTAAGCACTTCTCCCATTGCAAGAACTACCAATCTAGTTGGCCAAACCAAACGGATAATTCGAAGAGACTTGCAAAGATAACTCAATCATATATAAAAGAATTCAGGGAAGATTCAAATATTATCCATAGATAAGCTGGATCATAAACCCACAATTCATCGGTCTCAACAAACACACCGCAAAAAGAAGATTACATCGAATAGATCTCCACGAGAGGGAGAGAACATTGTATTGAGATCCAAAAGAGAGAAGAAGCCATCTAGCTACTAGCTATGGACCCGAAGGTCTGAAGTAAACTACTCACACTTCATCGGAGGGGCTATGGTGTTGATGTAGAAGCCCTCCGTGGTGGATGCCCCCTCAGGCGGAGCTCCGAACAGGCCCCAAGATGGGATCTCGTGGATATAGGAAGGTACGGCAGTGGAATTAGGTTTTTGGCTCCTCCTCTGATCGTTTGGGGATACGTAGGTATATATAGGAGGAAGGAGTACGTCGGTGGAGCGTTAGGGGGCCCATGAGGTAGGGGGCGCGCCCTCCACCGTCGTGACCGCCTCTGGCACTTCTTGGAGTAGGGTCCAAGTCTCCTGGATCATGTTCAGTTAGAAGATCACGCCTCAAGGTTT